>JAHZND010001599.1:0-17941 GCA_027744115.1 Acrocyrtus sp. NNG-2020 | reverse complement strand
CCCCACTTCATTATCTAATAAAATTGTAAGAGGTTCAACATTCTTTTCCTCTCCTAGTGAGCAGAAAATTATGAAAAAAAATGAGTAAAACAAGAGAAAAGAGAGCGTTATTGCACTGACTGACTCACCGTCATATAAAAATATACCTCACTTCAGCAATTTTTTTTAACTCTTATCAAAGTGGATATATAAGTAGGTAAGTTACGAGGAGCGCCACAGGTTACAGGTACAACAAATTTTTATTTTAGCTACTGTTACCTCCTCGCCTGTTGACGGCTGACTTATTGTTACGTGAGTGATGGATGCATTGATAACCCTCTCACAACGTACTATAAAAAAGGGACTGCAGTTGGTGCAAGCTGCATATTATAGAAATGAAAAAATACGCACAACCTGAAAGAGAAGAAAACTGCATTTAATAATATTTTGTGGATTTTTGTACATTTATATTTTTATGCTGCATCATCATCCTATCATTGGTATCATATCATCATCCCATCGTATATTACAAAGCCATCATCATCAGCAACAATAATAATAATTCCCCCTGACGTATCAAAATCCGCCATAAAGAAGAAACAACAATAAGAACAAAAACACCAAGAAGGTATAAAAAAAAGTAATGCTGGTTGATTTTTTTGAAGTGAAGGTGCAGAGGCTATCATTTTCGTACGAAAAAATATCGTCATTCACATCATGATTTTGATTACCATTACTGTTACCTTTTGTATATATGCAGAAACGTGTTTCTTCTCGATATCATTTAAGGGACTCCCTTGTTTCTAGCCATGAGGATGGTTGATGGTTGATGGTGAGGTGAAGCTGCAATTTCAAACAATGGCGAAGGAGAAGGAGAGTTTTAGTGGAAATTGGATATTATTGGCTGAAGATGAAGAAGGGACTTGGGGTTTTTTGGTTACAAGCCTAAATTGTAAAAAAATGGCACTTGGCTTCAGTAACCTTTCTATTTTCTCCTGCTATCAGTGAACGGACGAATGGACTGAGGCTTTTTTTGAATAGCCCAGTAGTAGGAAAGTCATAAAAAATGTTAGAGTGTGGTTAGTGGTTACTGCAAAAGCAGTAAAAAATGGTAAGGGAGATGATAGTCCAATTTTGTGAAAAAGTGCTGCTGATTGAGAAAAAAATGATTGAAATGAAAATCGAGCGGTGTTTATTGACGAGTTTTCTCTCCTCGTAAAAAAATGGACTTGGTGTGTGGATGCAAAACAGAAACGCGAGGGTTTTCTATAGCGTGGGCTCATAAACGGGACTGGTAATTTTCAGATTTAAAATTCAAATGTGGAATTTTTTTTCTCTCTTTATACTGCATTTGGATCGGAAACGTGTAGCAGTAGCTGCCCCAGATGAATGCCCCTCACAGCCAGTGGCAAAATGTCATTAAATTGTGTTATTGCCTTCTGTCATTTTAAGTAAAAACGGTAAAGTTGCAATAAAAACGACATTGAGTGGTGGCCTGGTTATCTTGATGGAAATATAAAAAAAATATATCTTTACATTGACACTGGTTGCACTTTAATAGGATATTCTCATGTCCTTCTGATTAAAGATTTTTTTAAAAAATGTGCACCTAAACAATGCCTGTGAAGAGATACAATTGACGGATAAATTGTCGACAGTTTTTTTTCAGTTCAGTTCATTACAGTCAATTGACACATGCTCACGTATCTTGAAGGATAGCTCTAAAGACAAACTTAATCATCTCTGCAGCTTACGTAAGTGAGTTGTGTGGTAGTGTTGCGCAATAATTACAGGAAAGTAGTAGTGAGCTGGCAGCTGGGCTTTCAGTGTCTTACGGTAAATCTGTTTTGATGCCGATAAAATGAGATACGATTGCGTGACAGCTCATTTGCCAGTTATTGACGGAAGAATCATAGATCAAAGTCATAAATCCGTTGAAAAACAGTAAACTTAATAATTTATTTGCATGATTGCATGTATACGCTGACATTTTAATATACTGAAATAAACGCAGCGTGACATGTCATACAGAATTCATAAAGGAGATAAGTTACCGATTAATTTTCCAACTGCAAAACTTTACTAATAAAATGTATCAGTTTTTTAAACAAAACTATAAAATATAAAATATCCCTGCAATTTTTCAAGCATGCAGAAGAATATAATATAGCTAATTTGAGATTCACAGGTAGTAAATGTCGCCGATAAAGTGTAGCTCTAGGAGGTTACGGTTTTTCGAGTAGTTTCTCATTAAAAATAATTATATTTTATTAATCAGTAAAAAAAGTGCAATTAAAAGGTTGCAGGTTGATTTTTCGAAATTGGTTTGCATGCATTGATGCACCATATGCACTTGCTACAAAAAAATTTACTACCAGAATAGTATAAAAAGCAATTACGCAGCGTCGACAAATTGACATGGGCTGGGTCTTATAAGTAGCTTTGATTTGTACACCTCAATTTATATATATTTTTTTAAATACGCCATTTTAAACGATCCTATCACAGTGGCTGATTGATGGGTTATGAGAGTGATGAAACCGAAACCAAAGTGAAGTGGTAGCCTGAGTTAATAGAGTATCCCATTCCATTTTTATCAATTACAACTGTTACATAGTGCACCACAGAGCATACCCTCACACTACAGCTGTATCGTTTCTTTGCATTTTAATGATATGTTTGGCAATTCCGTGTAAAAAGTCGATATAAATAAAAAAACGCTTTATTGGCTACTGCAGTTCTTGTCTAGTGTAAATAAAATGGCGAGAAAGGGATTTTGAAATAGCAGCGTAAGTTAATTAGAAGGGTGTGCAGAACATTTTTTTTATAGCGGTTCGAAGTTCGCGATGCAGGAGCAGCTAAATATATTTACGCAGTTTGCTACAAGTTGAAGTTGAAACACACGACATGCTTAAAGCTTATTTACCCTTGCACTTGAATGGTAGCAAAAAAAAGTGTGGAAATTTTATTTGTGTTGCGCTGCGCTGCGTAGATTAATAAAAGAAAATTACGCCGCTAACTAGGTAGTCTGCATTGTTAGGGGTCTGAAACCTGAAAGAGTCAATATTCATTCATTTAGTAAACAGATTGAGAAAAATATTGGTAGAGGTTAAGCCTGAGCGTCAAGTTTTTTGCAAGCAAGTCAAGAACTTGACGATACCCAATTAAGGAAAGAATGCAAAAAAAGACTTTTGTTTTTCAAGAAAGAATGGCAAAACAAAATATGTATATACTAAAAATCGGTTTGCCGCCGACAAACGCTCCACTATTGCTAATTTTGGCATTCACGACAATAATTAGGCTGTTTACACTCTAATCATAAAACTTTATTGATATGGGCTACTCTAGAATAATACAGAGTTATAACAGTAACCGTTTCACCAGCAATTTTTTGACGTTTTGAGTGTCAAGCACTTTCGTGAATAGCCTTTTAGCACCAAAAAGTCGCATTAATTTGCTATGCAAACGTGCGCTCTCCCAAAAAAAATTTTTTGTTCTTCATTCCTCAGTCTGGTAGCATTTTGTGGCGAGTGGCGACACAAATAAAGCCTTAATTTTTTTTTAAAAAAAGGATACATATCGACATTATATAAACAACTAATTTACTTGATTCCATGCCATACCTTAAGCAATCTGAAAAGTTGCTAGCCATGATATCTCTCCACACACGACATGCACTGCACATGCAAAAATCTCATTTTGCAGTCCTAAATAATCACTCCTGCCATTACCATCATAATTTTGTGTTCGATAGAGGTTTGGAAAAATGAGACATGTTAGGGGAGAAGAGCCATTAGCAGTGAACTAGTCACTGACTATGACTACTGCACTCTGTGTTGCGTCATTTTCAGTTACGTCTTGCTTATCGTCATCATATCATCATCATCACCGCCATCCTGATTCTTTTTAATGAGCATGCAACTGCATCTGCTGCACTTTAAAGTTAACCAGATAAAGGGACATGTGGGACATTGTGTCGTATGGAATTGTGATATGCCTTTTTTGGTGTAACGCACGCAAAAAAAACTCTGAGCACTCCTGCTTCAACAATACACCCTACACAACAATGAAGAGAGTAATTGAATGATTGCATATTATTCCATTACTTTTTTTTTTACTAAAGTACACCTCTGCTCATGATAAATACATCATTGCTGAAAACAATAAAAAATGCCAAAGCGTAAACAATGGACATAACTTTAGTTTGATCCGTCGTCATATATTCGTCATCTATTATATCATCACGAGCAATACAGAATGGCGCTTTCAGCAAAGTGAAACAAAAAAAATCCTCTCGTAATAGTGTAAGGACATATGTCATTTGCACAGCGAATTCCAATTTGAACCTGCAACATTTTGTATGCTCAACTGTTCTTCTGTTTCTATTATATAATTATTTATGGAGTAGTCGCAGCCAACCACTTGCAAATGGCAAACAATGACATTTCCTTTCAATGCTGCGTTCAGTTCAGCTGACATAAATAACTGCAGAAATCAATGAGAGGACTGTGCAATGAAAATCTCTTTAAAGAAAAAAAAATTATTTAGTGCAGCTCGCTCGTGATTCTCATGCGAAAACAAGCACAGACTATGACATCTTCGGTAATAGTAATTACAAATTACAGTTGCATTAACCATCAACCGGAAAAAAATATGGTGAATGCTAATGAGAGCCAGCCTGAAAAAAAGAGGATTAGAAAAAATGGCATTTTACTAATTGCGTGCATGGCACCATCATACCAGCCAGTTTGAGCTGTATAATCTTTTTATTTAGGTACTCGTGCGTTTAATGCTCTGCTTCTTCACAAAGTGCGTCATCAAAAAAAAGAGTTTGTCACTGTTTTGCCGTTGTTGCTACAAAAAGTTAAAATTGTACCCTTTTTTGGGATGCTTCATTCAAATGAATTTTTTCTGTTTTTAGAGCATAGTAAAAAAAATCGCAGCTTTTGAGGAACAATTGACAGCAAATTGATCACAGTCTAATTGCACTCACTGTGAGTCGGATTTTACATAGCCCTAAAGGGGAGCTACTTTTCAGCATTCAATGTCACCGCGACAGATTCTGACTGGTGACTGGTTACAGTTTTTTTGCATGAAAGTGCGCAAGATTATATATTTTTGTTATTTGTTTTTTCGCGTAAAATAGCTGTCACAATTGAGGACGGGACAAAAAGCCGTTGTAATTATAAAGTTTAATGAATTATTATAAAAATATGCTGTGCCATATTTTATGTAAATTGAACTTTTATTGTGGTAATCGAAAGTAGTAACTTTTTCACCTTATCATGTAATTCAAGAAAATTGCATGTAAGACTGCAGTGGCAGTGGTGGAGGAGTGTGGTAAATCAATTGTGAGAAATTAGCAGCAAAATTTGCATAATTCATTAACTGAAACCAAATTTACGAATATTCCTCGAAAACGAGCGTGTTTGAATGGGTTCATTGTAGCTTATATACGCGCTGCATTTATTTTACGAGTGTAAGGTTTTGCCAGCGCTGTAAAAAGAAATTAAGGATCCGTTCATACTAATATGGCTTGTGGGCACTTTGCTGGTACTTAAGTGAGCTGAGTGAGAGAGGTTGGCCAGTGGTGGCAAAAGCAGGGCCACGACATTTGCAATGACTTGGGAAGGTCACTTTACTTTTTGGCTGCTTTCTCGACGACGGCATATAAGACAAAACCTTGCCAATTTTTTGTAGAAGGATGAATACAGAACGAACTTCTTCTTTTAGCAAACTCATTACGAATAAATTATAGCTCACTTTACTCATGTGCACTTGATTTTTGCAAAAATGTCAATTAAAATTTAAAGTAGTGCGAGAGTAACACGCTGGGTTTGAGTCTTCTTTTAGCAAACTCATTACGAATAAATTATAGCTCACTTTACTCATGTGCACTTGATTTTTGCAAAAATGTCAATTAAAATTTAAAGTAGTGCGAGAGTAACACGTTGAGTTTGAGTAGTACAGCAAATTGCAGATTGGATTTTTTTCCATTAGCTGGCCATTCGCACACAAAAAGCGCACTGCTGCACCTGTTTCCGTTTCATTTTTTACGAGGAGTGCTTGAATGAGAGTGCACGAAAATTGGCACCTCGAAATAGCCACATTCCTTCATCTCTTTTAAATGGGATTTTTAAAGGTCAATTCCTAAAATATGATTGATAATCAAGAAACTCCAAAAAATAATTTATCTGTCAAACAGCTGCCAAACAATCTCAGTTTAATTTTTGCTCTCGCATATGAAAGTCGTGGCTCATCACTTATCATCACTCACAATCAGGCCTAAAATTAGTTTACAAGTGGGACACTCTCATATACGCACCAGTCTTTTTTTAAATGACAGAGCAACTTCATTTCGTCATCATGAAATCGTCAATCATAAAATCAAAATGTTTCCGGGCTACTCTCATCCTCATCACCTGTAATTTGTAAAATATGACAGTTTGCAAAAGAAACCGTTTGCACCACAGTAATTAAATATGACGTTCTACTCTATTATCTAACGTAATATTTGCAATAAGCTGACTTGAATGTTAGATTTTTTTGCGCAAGCCGTGTCTAGTACTCTGCCCTTTATTGCAGTTTCTTAAGATACGTTCCAAAATCCTAGTGTGCCAGTTTACATGCGAAAAGCGTCTTAGCTAATATTTTTATTTGAAAAGTGTCTTCCCTTGTTCCCTTGTATAATATTTAGTTTAAGAAGGTGTTTAAGGAGGACACAAAGTACCTCGATTATTCAATATTTTGTTGTCGAAAAGTAGCAGTTAGGTAGTTTAAAACGAAAACAAAACGAAAACAAGCTTTTAGCAAAGCTTTGCGAAACTGCTAAACACATAAATCAAGGAAATGGTTCATTGGCTGCAGCATAATAAAAAAATGAGTAAAAAATTGCTCTTGCCATCTTCACATTCACACACTCAGAGGACCGAAAATTGCACTTTTGTAATTTATCTAAAATAAGGGTAAACATCAATCGACAGACACGTTTACATTTTATTCCTAGCTGTGCAATCAAGCGTGCTATGCGGGAACACATAGTTTTTAAGGGAAGACTCATGAATACGTAAAAAAAAGATGCAGACGGAGGACGGAGGGACGATTCTGACGCTGATGATGATGGCGATTCTAATCAGTGAGTTTTTAAAATGTATGCAACCATCAGTGGCACCACCACCACCATCCAATTGCAATTATATAAGAATCGAAACTAGGAAGTGGCAAAACAAGATTGCATAAATATGTTTACATTAAAGCGCGTAATTCCTCAAAACCCCCACATACCTAAAGAGTCACACGTTTTATCAGTTTCTCATTTTGATCGAAATGGAGTAGCACGGCTCACACTATTGCCAGCCTATTATGACGGGAGATAAAAAAAGGTATTTAGATTTCTGTTTTATCAGTTTCTCATTTTGATCGAAATGGAGTAGCACGGCTCACACTATTGCCAGCCTATTATGACGGGAGATAAAAAAGGTATTTAGATTTCTGCTACTACTACTCGTCTTGCAATTTTCTGCATGTTCAGCTTCCGAAGAAGAAACTTATGCTCAAAGCAATTTGTACTTTTTTAAGGGATTGTTTGAGAGAGTGAAGAAGATGCGTCCGCTTCACTATATACAGTAAATAAGTATAAAGCCAACAATTTTGATTTCGGCTAATGGTGAGGGAAAGATAACAATTCACAAATCAGGTTTTTTCTGCTTTTTTCGTGCTTGGTTTGGTAGCTTGGTAGCATCCTTACCACTTATACCACTCAGCGCATTGCAAACTCTCAACAAACGGGCTTGCTAAAAAAAATTCATGTTCATTGTTCCGCAAGGATTGAGCTATTTTTTCTGAATTTTACGGCTTCATTATCGTAAAAATATCGCACTATTTTTATTTCAATATAGGCAAAAACAATTTTTTCCCTTAGGATTTCAGCTGCATGATAGGAAGTTTTTTTTTCAGCACTTTTAAAAGCCCTTCTTCTCTATCCCTACACACCACCACTTAGATTTATTTACATGGCATGGCACCGTTTAATCGAGTTGTGAAACTCGCTCAGCTCATCATTATCATCAAACCAATCATTTGTTCATTGTTCCGCAAGGATTGAGCTATTTTTTCTGAATTTTACGGCTTCATTATCGTAAAAATATCGCACTATTTTTATTTCAATACAGGCAAAAACAATTTTTTCCCTTAGGATTTCAGCTGCATGATAGGAAGTTTTTTTTCAGCACTTTTAAAAGCCCTTCTTCTCCTCTATCCCTATACACCACCTAGATTTATTTACATGGCATGGCACCGTTTAATCGAGTTGTGAAACTCGCTCAGCTCATCATTATCATCAAACCAATCATCCCAAAAATATAAAACCGTTCCTGGTTCCGTTAACTCAAGTGTAATATAACTTGTATCTCTTTTTATACATTTCTAATGTCGTTATTAGTCTGATAAAAAAAACGCCACTTGATAGAGACGTTTATATACGCAGTCTAATCAGTCCCAGCCAGGAAAAAAAAATTATGGGAAAAGGAGAACACATAAGTTGCGGTGGCTAGTATGGCTGCTAGCATTTAGCAGGGTTAAAATTAAAACCCTAATCAGGAATGCAATAATGATAAATGTTTTTATTGCTAGGTACACACAAGAATGAAGCGGCCCTATTAAATATAATTGCATAAATATAGAAACCACTTTCGAAGCTGCAACTGCAAAAGTGTCCTGCCACTACTAATACAGGATGCAATTATGACAGTTAATTGTCACAATTATCTTTATTATGACATTTATCTTTTAAAAATATAAAATAAAGCACTCGTACTAATTACAAATTCTATCATCGTTTGTTTTCTGATAAACTGTGTGGTACTGAAGGAAAATAAACAATAGAAAAAAAATTACAAGTCATTCCACAAATAGGCACACAGCCAGAGATCAGCTATGCACAATGCACCGTTAATTGCATTTTGTTTTCTGATAAATTGTGTGGTACTGAAGGAAAATAAACAATAGAAAAAAAATTACAAGTCATTCCACAAATAGGCACACAGCCAGAGATCAGCTATGCACAATGCACCGTTAATTGCAAAGATAGGAGACCAAAAAAGCCATTTTAGATTTGTGCAAAAAAATGATACAAAAAATATGTTTGTTAAACTTGAAGCACCAGTTGCTTGTTCTTGTAAGTTGTAGCTGAAGATGTATGGGCGTTCTGCTCAGGAATTTTAAAATTGATAATGAATGTATTTTTTATGTAAGACATGTTCTAATAAACAAAAAGGTATAGCTTAATGCAGAGCGAGAGCAGTTCAAAGAGCTACACAAGTTTGGAGAACAAAAGAATATGATGGGGTTTGTATGAAAGTGGTGTGCTCGCTAGTGACAAAACAAGTGTAAAGTAGGAGGTGACTGGAATCCGCAAGGGTGTACGGGTTTCTTTAATGAAATTGCAATAACTGAATTAGATATGAGAGCCACTCTCATTAAAAATGCTGAGGTGTGTAGGATAAAGGAACATATAAAATCGATCCCAATCTACATCCTACATCCCGTTTGTTTTAGATGGAGAAAGCGGAGGGGTTAGTGATGTAGCAAGTTTACTTTATTAAATATTAATTTTGTATAGTAATTTGCGCTGATATTGATCTAATTAGTAAGTCAACTTTTAGGTCTAGACTTCACACAGCAGAAAAATGGCAATAACCATAACCATAACCAACACCACCGGCAAAAAGCAGTTTTGTGTACAGTAACAACAGCTCCCAACTTTGTATGCGTTGCGCATGCTTAGGTACTCGTCTAGAGTTTTAGAGACAGAATCAGATTTAGGTCTGTGATACGCACATTAATCACAGTCGCATTGTGATCATTTTTGACTGGTTTGTAATTTAAATCAGATCAGAAAGTTCATTCACATAATTATCAAAGGAAACTGCCATGCGCCTATATAGCATTTAATGTTCCACGAGCATAATTTTTAATTACAGTACCTGCATGAATAATTCATTTGATTGTCATTAAGCATGCATCGCTTACTAAATGACGTAATTCACACGAACCAGCTAAAAAATCTACGGTAAAAATCTAACACGCAACGAATATTTTATGACTGGTGGCCAGTTTCAGATTTAATTAATGAATATGGTAGTACGCAATCAACGTAAGACGAAAGCCATTTTTGGTAAATTGCTCGTAGCCGAGCACTTAAAGTACCTAAAGGGTATCCATAATTTTATCTGCAGGAAGAATAATATTTTTAGTGCAAATAGATTATATGTTAAAAAATCAAATAAAAAGTACTCTCGAGGTAAACCATTTTTCTAGTGAAAAGTGAAATGGATTCTTAGGTAATAGTCTACCTGGGTGATAGTAATTAACATATTTATTAAAGGCTGTCTATATAAAGCAGTTTTCGTCTCAAATTTCTTGCTTTGTTTGTGCCTCATTTATGAAATGGCTGCAATATCATAGCTCAGCTTTTTTTTACCATTTGAGTGAAAAGAATGAAAAAAAAAACATAAATTCTTTGCATATTTTTCACATAACATTTTGTTATTAAAATGTCACTTGCACTATTTATCTCAGATTCACATCTTTCTCAATTTCAAATTACCTACACGAGGGAGAAGTAAAAAGAAAAAATGCCGCACTTTTTTTGCAGCGCCATAATAAGGCAGCGCAGTCGACGCGCGCACCACACGACACTACCTGCGAATTGCGAACAAGAGTTCTTTTTTTTCTTTGTTGTTCCTGAGATAATTTACTTGAAATCATAGCTTGAAATCTAAAAATTGGAAAAAGTAAAAAGTGCAACTTTGAATACAACAATAATTGCGATAGTCATCTTTTCAGCCGCGGTTAATGGCCGGAATACAATCACCTTACGCTGACTCGTCGAGAAACACTCGTCGACAGGCGAAGAGGAGAAAACCAATTGCCAGCACTTTTGTGGCAATGCAACAATGTCTTGCAAATGCTAAAGTCATGGTCAGATTTGGTTTTGGCATCAACCAAGTTTTTTTTCGATAGATGAGAATGATAGCGCACTTTCTTGCCTTTTTAGATTACTATAGCCAACCTTGCAATTTGTAAATATTTAGTGCTTTTAGAAAAAAACGTTTATAATGTTTATATGAAATTGAGTTGGACGGTTGAGCAAAATACACCAAATTTGCTCATCCCATTTCTTCGGCCAATCAAACAATTTCAATTATATAATGACTAGTATTGGTACAAGGGATGCAAATTAGTTTGGTAATAATTTAATTATTTTAATGTGATTGTTTTTGAAATGCCAATTTTCTAATAGCATCAAAAAATGAGTGGACCATCTTCCCCCATTATTCATAATTCTTGAGAGTGCAATAATTATATAATTTTAAAATAAATGGATTCCTTACGTACTCAGAATAAATTTTTTTGATCCATTTTGGCCAAACAAGGTGTATCATTATCTTGATTATTTTTGACCAGGTACACGCAAAAATATTTTTTTTCTTATTTTTCCTTTGGCAAGTTGGCGATGGCACGTCAGATGTCATATTATATAGAAAATTGTATTGCTGATTTAGTAAAATTTGCAGTTTCTGAGCGATGAGCACTTACCAATTCCTCAATGACGATAACCATAAATGTTTTGAAATAATACGGCATTTTCACTTTTACCCTATCGTGCTAAACATCAATAGATTGAAGATGACATGTAAAAACGCAAAAGGTTGACAATGTTCAAAGATACTCTGAATAAATTTGTTTTGGCTGTACCCATTTCCCACAAAAATTTATGTACGCGGCTTAAATTTTGTCGTATTTTGATATACCCTTTTGTCAAGCGATTACATAAAAAAAATTTACACATCAAATTGGATGTGTTAGCTCAATGAACTTTGCCATTTATTGCACATTCTGAGGGATTATGTGTTATTTTTTAAGAAGTGATTTACATTTTTTAATGTTCATTAACACAGCATCGTACCAGCAAAACTGTCATTTTTTGTGAAAAAAACCAACATCAAATTTGATGAATGCTCTTCTCAAACTGGTATGCAATATTAAAGGCAGTTTTTTGGCAAAGCAAAGCAAGCAAGCAGAATATGATATCACTCACAATTTTGGTTTCTCACTTTAAAGTATTAAGAAATGCGAGCAGACATTTTTTAAGGAAAACGCAAGCAGCGGATGACATAAATAAGCCCATTTTGAAGAGATTATTTTCCCATCTCGTGAGATATTTTTTATAACGTCGTTCTCATAACTTTTGTCAGTTTACGTAAGAGCAACATTTCTTAATTAATGATATCACTCCTTACAAGTTTTTTTTAAAAATCCTTAGGCACAGCGCTAAAACCAAGTTCTACTCTGAAGACAGCCAAAGCCTCAAAAAATGAAACAGGAACAGGACAGGAAGTTTACTGAACCAGCACGGCTACGAAAAACCGCGGTGTTTTCTTCTTAAAAAATATTTGCTAAAATAAAAAAATCAAAATCTGACAACTTGCCAGAAAAAATGTTTCCCTACTTGATTATATGTTTAAGCTACCTAATTGCCTTGATCCCGAATTTGCTGCAACTTTTAATTATTTCTGCCGTCTTACAAAGTGACATGCTATCTGCCTCTTTTTACTAGAGTCATCATCAGATAGACCAATCTACAGTACGCTGCGGTTTTTTCCACTTTGTGCGCATGCTAATCCTTGTCTTATCATTTAATTAGGAGCGTTACCATTAAAGAACGCCTTTGACGCAAACGTCGGCATTTTATTTATCCCTAATGAATTTATAATATACCTACACTGTATTTAAATTAACTTGATTAATGGTGTCTTCTTAAATACGACAGTTTCACATATTAAATTTGTCAGAAGAGGGTTAATGCTGAGAAGCCGTTTCACTTGGATTTTTTCAGCATATCAAAATTAATTACCTAATAATGAATAAGTTTCTGATAAGAACAGAGAAGGGACAGCTGTAAAAGCAACAATTTTTGATAAGCTTGAAATTGAAATCTCACAGCTGCCAATTCTTCTCTTCACTTATCGTTATCACCTTTTTTTAAGAAGGTAGCAAGGATGCATCCGTCATTCTTATTCAATGCCAGGGGTGACACAAGGGCTAAAAAAGATTACGAGCTAAAATAAATAAACAATTTTTGCATTGTCCTCTGTTTTTCATGCGACATTTTTCTGAAAATTCACACACACCTCGCATTCCTTTATCAGTATGGGCTTGGTCACTCACCATTTTCAGAATTTCCCATCTCGACGAAAAATATGCGAATGGAGTGTAGAGTGAGTACAGAGATACAGCGAAAAGGATCGACATGGAAATCTCAGTGATTTGCGATTTCATCTGATTCATCAGCAAAATGACAGGTAAGTAAATGCAAAACGCAAGGGTACATTCATATCCACTTCTCGACATGTTTACAACTCTCCTTTTTAACAGACTTTTTTTTATCAGTTCAGTACTAACCACTTTTGTCGATTTGCATACTCTAATCCAAACAAAGCTCCTGTTTTTGTACCTTTCTCATTAGAAATTCAATAAAAAAAAGGAATACTAGCAGCTGGCAAAAAATTATAGGCACATCATACAACAGATAATTTCTGAAATTAGCATACATTTTTATTGCAAAAGTTAGTTACCTACGCATAGCTGATCAAGTAGTTGACGGACATGAGAATAAAATAATACGCAGCGTGATTCGTCAGTAAATGCCAATTGTCTCACTTCTCGACTTATCATCACCCAGTTTTAAAAATATGCGAATTTTTATGAGGAGTGAAGAACTCTAAAAGGATTGGACGATATAAGATGGATCGATATACTCGTGCAAAACGGCATAAATTTTCTGTTTCAGTTGGGAGCTCTCTGTGAGTGATGCAAGATTGCAATGCAAATCAAGCATGGAGGTATAATAGTGAGTAGTAGGATGTGATACGGGTGCCAAATTATGCGAAACTTATTTCCGTGTGCGCTTCCCAATTTGGACTTTTAGTGGTGGAGCTAAAGCGAAAAATGTCAGAGTCGAGTCGTTACTCATGAAAATGGAAGAAGTGAGAATAGACTGGGATGTGACGACTAAAAAAGTACAATCTGTTGAAGCGTGAAGAAGGTGAGGCTCCATTTTCTTTAAACAATAAAAAAAATTGTCAGATTCAGAGCGACATTTTCGTTTTCTGTTAATTGTTGCATATGCACGCATGCGTAAACGGTAGCAAGGTCATTTTTCTTTTCATTTTAGGCAGTACACTTTAGCAAAACTACCTTTTAAAAAGGAGACAAAAAAATAGTTCACCCGTGTGTGCTCACTCACAAAAAGTTTCATTCAGATTTTGTAAGTGAATCCGTCTGATTGATGCCACTTTTTTTTATATAAAAGGTGAGTCAATCCACGAACAACATTAAATTGAGCTAGATGGAAAAATTGCGCGTGATGATGATCAGTCCTCCCTTTTCTTGGTTAATGCACAAAAATTATTTTTTTTCCTAAATGGTCTCCTCAATTTACCTTTTTTATCATTGCTGAATGCTGACCAAGGACAGAGTTTTCAGTGTCGCTTTTGTTCTCTGTATAATAATAAAGTATTATGCATAAAGGTTAGGAGGGATGGAGGGAAAATACAGTGGCAGTTTGAAAATTGGTATACAATATCAAGATTTTTAAATTAACAATAAAACTTTAATGCTCAATTATCTTGTAAACTTGACAAGAATGAATACTAAATGATTGCTGTGCATTTGCAATGAGTCAGCACCAGCAGCCAGCTTTACTGTGATAAAAAACGGTGAGCGTTGTAATTTTAGTGAAGGTAATCAATTACCTTGCTCTTGTATGAAGCACTTTTAACCTTTCATGTACATTACAGTTTTTTTAATTCACGTAAATCATTTCTTGGTCTGGTTACACGAAATTGGCAACGTAATTAATCAGCAGATTAATCAGCAGATTTTCTTGGAATAAAAAAAACGAAACAAAAATCCAGGAAGGAACGTCCCATATCTCAACAAAAGCGCTTTAGGTGGGCTGTAGGCTTGACAAAAAAAGGTGATGATGCATCAGCAAATTGCAATCGGACCAATCATAAGAAACAGTTAAATTGAGTTTTGCGAAATTGGCTTGAAATGGAAAGATGATGAAATCGCGATGACGCTGTTATAACTGGTGATGGTGATCGTGTATTCAGATATCTAGTTACCTACGATTACTATCACAAAATGAGTTCGACTTTTTTTCGCCAATAATTCATGGAGGTGATCTTGAACGGAGCTGGAGTAAACAATAAAATTCACGTGCGAATTGTTAAGTGCTCCGCTTAATTAGTTTGCACTAAATTTTCGGCAAGCTTAATTGCGCACTTAATTATGGTTTAGCCTCTACTATATCTAGAGCAGAAGAAGAATTTTGGCAGTAGATGGGTTTCTTCACACCTCACGCAAGGATAGTGTGTAAACTGTTAATTCCTCTTTGCAGGCTTTTTTTCCTCAAATGAATGAAAAAAATAGTGAGCTGCGTATCCAAAATCAATGAAAAAACGAAACGGACTACCTTCTCGCCCCAAACGAAGTTCAGCGTGATGATAGTGTCATGTTATGTTAATATTGTTAATTATTAATAATTGGCTGGCTATCAGTTCAATAGAAACCTGTCAGAAAATTGTGATTTGAAGCGAATAATAAAGATAAGGTAAGGGAGCAACGCAGTATCCTCGGCATTGTCGCATTCTTATGATTGATTTCTACCATCAGACCAGATTACTAGTTTACGTTGTTTTTTACTACTTTTACGAAGAAGAATATTATTTGTTGATAGCGGCAGCTTAGCAAGTCGCCTAGTTGATTGATTTACATATTCATGTGGCATGGCTGGGTCAAGAGAGGACTGCTCAATATTTGCAGAGGTTACTGCAAGCGACACGATAAAAAGGGACACTTTAGCAATATTCCGTTCAATATCGCTTGCGCTTGTCTAATCGTAAGTAATAATAGCAATTGAAAGTTAAGGGCTCTGGCTCTACGCAACTCCCCAAGAGTCACACCACACCAGACACACTAGCGATCAACTGCAAGAACAAATTTTTCGCAATTTTATCATTTTACTTTGTTATGCAAAGGACAACACAAGGCTCCCACTTTTATTTACATTTTTTAATCTTGGAACACTCAGCAATTACAGCTGCCGCAGTGAACAAGTGAGCAGTGTGTGATTGCAGAATTCCGTGTAAAAATCAGTTGGAGGTGGAGAAGACAGGTACAGTGTAGGAAACAAAAAAGCCTTTTAGTATCTTTTTTGTCACTGATGAGATGACAGAAAAAGGAGTAATTGTAACTGAAAAAGGATAACCACCGCGCATAAGTCCAGTCCAGTCATCCTCAATCCTCAGTGTCGACCAACACCCATTTTTGATTTTTTTCTTGACTTCACTCGTAATTTTAATGCTCGCGAAAAAAAATATAATCATGAAGAACCAGTAGGCGTAAAGAGGACATAAGTATAACATTCATTAATTCATCTTGACAAAAAGCATAAAGTGAGTTAAATTAAATGTACTGAAAAGAGCCAGAGAGATGAATTTTTTGCATGATTATAATAAACACACACACGCCACAGTCTATAGTCATCTCAACAGAGGAGAAGTGTGAATGGAGTTGTTTGGAGAAATCGCTGAAATCATACACAGGCATATTAAGGATTGGCAGCGAGCACTGCATCGAAAAACGCAATAATTTTTTTTTGCATTACAATCAGAGAATAAGTAAGCACGTGCTAAGTTATTTATAAAATGTATATCGCATGACAAATTAATAAATTGAGGTGTGACAGGACTAGCTTGTTTTCGTCCTACTGACTTGCTACGAGTTTTTTTAGGTGGTTAATGAGTTGTGAAAAAATACGAGACTGCAGCGCATACAAAAACGGCCGTGGTCTACCCTATAAAGACGAGCCTATATGAGAGAGTGAGAGTCTGATCCACTCCATTTAATTTTTATTCCATTATTCCATTGTTATTTAAATTACCGGTAATTAAAAGTTTGGATCGAAGAAAATATAATAAAAAGTATGTGTGTTCTGTTGGGCATATTGCTGATATAGCTTCTTGCAAGACATGCATTTTTAGTTGATGTCGATATCCAGGAAAATGAATCAGGAACTCTCCCAAAATTCTAGTTATTTTTACTGCTGTTAACAAGTTGCATGCTGCATATGAGATTACAAATGCCAAATACAACTTTTGCAAGGAGAGATTTTATCTTTGCCTTGTCTGCTACATGCCCTAATTATTACAGTCATAAATAATACGATTATGATCTCCCAGGACCAACCTGATTGCACATGAGGGTAGCGCAGCGCTAAACTGAAGGCTTAAACGCTTCATGCTGAGGGCATGTTGGAAACCTCAGCGCGAGTACATTAAATATTTCAGTGGTGTTTGGTGCATCATCATTACTTATATTTCCCACATGGACAGAGCGAGCCCGACAACATTAATATTTTGATTGTTACGAATGCCTTGTTTTAATTAATTTAATGGTTGGACCAATTGCAGCACTACATAAGTTTCATAGTACATAGCAGCAAAAAGTAACCGGACAAGAAAAACTGCTTTCGTTAAAATGTCCCTAAGGAATAAACTACCCATTGAGTACAATACAACAACAATGAAGTAATCTAACTTGCGTTTTTGTTTTGTGATGATACCAACCAAGATTAGAATGCTGTTCGAGCAGCCAAGATCCGAATCAATGATGGCGAAGGAAATAATTCCCAGATTCAGATTTATTCTCTATTATTTCCTATAAAGATAAGGGTAATTGTTTCGCTATGCATAAATCATATTTCCAACTCATGAGTGGCCAGAATGAGAATGTGCATTGGAATGAAAAATGCCGACAGCCAAAATTAACAAGACTATTTTTTTCTAGTTTCCTCCTCAGTTTCAGATCACTTTATTTAGACTAACATATTCAA
>JAHZND010001598.1:0-19768 GCA_027744115.1 Acrocyrtus sp. NNG-2020 | reverse complement strand
GACTAAACTTTGAGGGAAGATACTTTTTTTTATAAATACATCAACATCTAATCCTAGGTTGACAACGAAGAAGACTAATGAATTATTCTTAAGTGAAAGGGAGAAAGAGAGAGAGAGAGAGATGTGTGCACGACCTGTCGAAACTTTGTTATAACATCATTAATTTTCCTTTCAGTGGGCTTTATTCTTACTTTCATTGTTTGTACTGTGACGAAGTAGAAGTCAAGTGGAGGTTGATAGCGAAAAGGTGGAATCATAGAAAGAACGGGATGCTGCAGTGAAGAGGAGCTGTCCATAAATATTAATTCTTGTAAATATTTATCTAGAAAAAAAAGTAGAAAGCAACGTTTGTCAGATCAACACTAGTACTACTACCTATAAAAGTACTAGGACTGCAAAAAAGTTTGCTGCCTCCATTTTTTCTGACCATTCATTCAGTGGATTCCGCATTGAGGAACGTGAACGTGAGCGATTATGAAAGCTAAACGTTAAAAAAAATGTAGGATAGACAAAAGAGCCCTGTGTGTATCCAAAAACAATATTTCTTTCAAGTGATCTGAAGTTTCGCTGTTGAAATGCACCAGGGCGAGAAAAGTAATAGCACAAGGAAGAGGAAAAACAACCATTTATTTTGTCAAAGTGGAATCGACACATGTATTTACGACTTATGTCGACTCTCCCAGCAGAAAAAAAATCCTTGTAATTGGAAAATATTAGGAAGTGTATTGAAGTGCTCTTCTTTCATTCTTTTAGGGCTCAGCACAGAAAACAATCTGTACTTGCTCACTTGCTGATAGTCTCACTGAAAGATAAGCCACAGATAGCAGAGCGTACCGCCCATTAATCTTAATCAATACATATGACTACGGCGATGCGATAGCGATTACTGCGATTCCGTCCTTGACTATGTAGCTTGGCAGGGTACAGAATACAGATAGCAGAGCGTACCGCCCATTAATCTTAATCAATACATATGACTACGGCGATGCGATAGCGATTACTGCGATTCCGTCCTTGACTATGTAGCTTGGCAGGGTAGAGAAGAACGACTTGCTCATTGATAGCTAAGAAAAAGGGAAAATTGTTATGTCTATTACATGCGTCTTTTTACTATGTCAATATGCTCATATCAATCAGATCGATGCAATGTGTGTTTTCTAGATATAAAGTTGAGCTGATAAGCACATAGGCTGCATAATGTGAGTAGTGAGTAGGTATATAAGCAGAATCGATAATGAATGTAGACGAGATCTAAGAAAGCGCCATAAAAAATTGGGATGCTAGAGCTAGAATTATTTGCAATTACTTTCTACTATTTAACTTCATTCAATATTTATGAAAAGGCTGTGCTTTGATTAAAATTCTAGAAAATTGAAGGTGATTAATGTTTTTTACAGCGAGCGGGCCTACTTTTCAAGAGCTTTCGTCAGTCAAACAACTTCAGAGAAGAGCAATTATTTTTTGAAGAGTAGAGCCGAGCTTGTAAACATTCATTAGATGGGTAACGAGCAACGAGTAAGGAACTATTGGCTGAGAAACCACAATTAATTTTTAAAATGACATTAATAAAGACGACGGCTGTCAGTGGAAAAGCTCGAAAATTGATTATTCGATAGGGAAGTAGAGTGTGCATGTTTTTAAAATGATGTTTTGGTTTCTAGTTTTACTCCAGTAGAGATGAGTTCTGCTTACGAAACTGAACAAAAGCGGAAGAGGACAGGTTGATGAAGTGATGAAAGCTGGAATGGAGGACACCAAATCTCGAAATACAAAATTCTGAGATTTGGCTCAAAGGAAATGGAAATCAGTCGGCTCATCTCATCAACTCTTAAATTGAAGATCTTACATAAGACATCTCACAGATCAGCAGACTAACATGTCATCAAAAGATTTGTGAATGCGCTGTAGTTACTTCTGCACTACTCTCATTTCCCATAATATAAGAAATTTTATAATGTGCTGTGCTTCTTTAGCTTGTTCCATTTCTATGATACTTTTTTTACAGCAGCGACGAAGCGAGAGACTTACGTCAAAGCAAAAGGCACATCTGCGTAGGTTTTCTTTTCACCTTTTTAATTAAAGCTTGAATTTCAGCGGATTATATGCCTAAGCACATACTACATACATTCCACTCAACTCGCTTTTCTCCGATGACGCTGATTTCGTTAATGAAATTGTTGATTTGGATGGTGGAACATTTAATTTTTTGTTTGCTTCTTATTCGTATTTCCAACCAACTAAATAGTAAATTGATTGCGGTAAATAAATATTCATGGTCAGGCCATTCGTGCACTTACTAATTAATTTGAAATGACGCCTTTAGTAATATGACATAAGTATTGATTAAATTTTACGGTGAACGCTTCGGAGCATACGCCATTAATAATTCTTCTTCCATATTAAATCACATTACCCAGCCGCTAAAAGAGACAGCACTGCTGGATGGTAACATGTATAGTAAAAACATTTTCGCAGAAAAGTTACATTAAATAGGTAACGCTAAGAATAGTAAGAAGCAGACCACGCAGTCACGAAGATTTCCTTGAAGTTTAAATTATTTAATGGAAAGCGGAATTTGGAAGTTGTTTTTGATGCCAAAAATATGGATTATTTTCGTAGAAAGCAACCTTGGGCTGCACACTAGGTAAATGTTTCCAATGCACACTTTTCGAAAACTGCAAATGATACTTTCCGCCATCAAAAGTGTACCAACATATTTTGAATTAATGGCCACGCCACATTACACAGATATGCGCAGAGGAGCAGGAGGGCTGTCACTCTCTCTAAATGATTTTTTGTCATATTTATGGGACCATGAATACAGGACATGTGCCAAAACCAAGAATATGGTGTTTGTGATATGCGAATTTCTTAAACTAATTTTGAGATTTCTAATCAATTTTTTTGCAAGAAAAAAATGATAGCGCTTTGGAAAAACTGATGCTTTTTATCCTTGATACCTGAATACATTGCGGATTCGAAGAAATGTGTTCTGAAAATTCTGCACAGGCTCCGAAATACCAACCGTCTGCATCCGGTCACGCTTAACAAGTTCCAAATAGATTTCAATAAATCTGGCAATCTTCCAGTGTGAGATTTTTTTACGTCAAGTTACATTTTCTATGAGACTTTGAAATAAAAGAAAATGAAAAGATGAGCGATTAACCTGAAAAATTTGTGCGAACTTTGCCTCGTTGTTCTTGAGAGGACGATCATGGACTGGTGCTGCTTCTGCTGCCGACTAGTCATCAAGCGCCGTCTCTGATGGGCCGCAAACAAAGATGTGGAGCTGGAAGTGGAAGCAACGACGTTAGCTCCTTCTGCCGTTGCAACTTGAGAAAGAGTTCCGGGAGAGCCTTTCATCGCCTCCTTCATACTCTCTTGCTGGGCTACAGAAGACACTGATGTGCACAATGATGACAGGTTCTCTGCCATAATTCGCATTCGCATTTCTGCCTGATCTTCCACTGCTCCTTCGGGTCTCTCTTTTCCCCCGTTCGTGTAACTGTCGTCGGCTGCACCTTCGTCCTCCTCTGTGACATCTGTCATTATGGAGGAAATACATGGACTTGACACTGAGGCCAAGTTGGTTTTCGAAATGGCTTGTAAGTGATGTTGCTGCTGACCAAAAAATGTCACCGCCTTCCTCCCACCATTACTTCCGCCTGTAGAAGTCACAAGGCCAAGTGAGGAGCACGACGACGACGCTTTAACTTGCTGTTGCTCCTCAGTGGTGGAGGACGATATTGATCGGGTAACTTTCCTTGTTGTTGTTGTCGTCGTTGTTGTTGAAGTTGAAGAGGATGCCAATTGAGAATGGCATAAGGACGAAGTCATTCTGGCTTGCTGATCTAGAGAAAGTCGTGCCAACTCCTGCTGTTGTTGAAGGAGCTGTTGTAAGCAGCTGTTACCACTTCCAATGGTGTCCTCTCCGTCACCTTCTCCAATGACGGAAGGTAAAGATGAAGAAATCGAAACTAAACTTTCACCTGGAAGCTCAACTACTCCCTCCACAACAGGTGGAGTCGTAACTATTCCGGGGATGCAAGTGGGAAACCCGGTTTCGGATTGTGAGCGGGATGGGGGAGAAGTTGAAATTTCAACTATTTCCACGTTTTTATCCATGTTGCTTAGAGTTGATGAAATATTGAGGTTACTCCAAGGGAAAGGTTTACAAACTTGCGATTTAATAGGTACAGTCAATTTGAGTGTGCTTAATGTATCAATTAAAATGATTTTTTGTGAACGTGTGCCGTTTATTTAGCGTGCTGAATATTATTTTTAACTTCTCTGTTTGACGTGGTTTAACTCACCGGAAAATACCTTTTTCTTTACGAGATGGAACCCAAACCTAAACCTAACTACAAAGGTCACAGTAGCCACTATATATACCTACCTACCACGAGTGAAACTAGGCTACGCTTTGTCGCTGTTAATTTGTTCCTTTTACTGTTGCATATTGCGCACGAGATAAGATAAGTCATTGGACAACTGCATAGTCTGTACTACACGTCCACAATAGCAAACAATGTCAATCAAATCAATTTACGCCGAATTGCTTCCAATTACGGCTCTATCGTAACAAAAAAGGATTCACCTGGTTAGTGAGGTCGTTGCTCGTTGTCTATGTACATCTTCATCTACTAAATATAGTCTTTTTTTAATGATGTGACTTAAATTGGAACTAGAATGTTCGTAGCAGAGTACGAAATGTGCGCCAAAGAAATATTCCAACAGTAAAAATCACTGACCACTGATCCAATTAAGACTAGCTGAGAAATCCGAAAGAGATAATCAGCGACGGTCACTCTGTTTCCCGTCACGCGGAGCACTAAATAGTTAGTCCTGTGGCTTCCAACGTGAAAAAGGGATATTCAAAGAGTAAGTTGATATCTTTGCACTGCATAGTTAGTCCTGTGGCTTCCAACGTGAAAAAGGGATATTCAAAGAGTAAGTTGATATCTTTATTTCCCTGGAGAGAGATGAATAGAAACTATTTTTTTGAAAGCAAAGCTGCTCCCCTGTTGTCATTGTTGGTGCTAGTGAACCATTTGCCAACTGGCAAAACATCGCCTTATACTGATGATCTATCCTGCTTTCATCGTCTTTGCAGAGAGAAGAGCAGATATGTTTTTTTATATTTTCGGTTTCCCTTAGAAAAACAAACCGATATTTTTTTGCCATGCACCAAACACTATATAAACCTGAAATATTATGCTGTCTATTCTCAGCAGTAAAAGCTGAAAAACTATCCGGTGAACTCTTTTACACTGTATATGAGGATGATGGAGGAGACTGAGTACAATAAAAATTCGATCATTGTCATTTCCAGTAGATCAAAGAAATACGTTTTTCACTCGTTTCTTTTTTCATAAGAAACAAGCCAAAATCATAGCCTTATATAATATTATTTTTCCAGTTCCATTCTTGTTTGATTCGGATTGGCGAGAGAAAAACAGAAATCACACACCAGAGAAAGAAGACCACACCACGACCACGCGTACTCAAATTCTTGAAGTAGTGAAGGAAAAACTAGCGTAAATATCTTGCAGTACGACAACTATTTGTGTTTGTTTGCAGTTATGACTGAAAACGACTATATATTTTTTGTGTTGGCCAGACTTTAACATGGCGTATAATAGCCATGGCTTTCCTTAACTTTTATTTTTTTTTCGGAGAAGTGCTTGCGACTTGATGTTCCGAAGAGGGAGTAGCAGGTTTCTTATTTTCACTCTTTTTTGATATACGAAACTAGGTATTTCAGTGTGAGCAAGCACATTTTGTGCAGTAATATTCTCTTTTCATAAGATTGTACATAAAAAACGGTTTAAAAGAAGTTTGAGAGATGTGTGATGATAACCCAAGTTTTTAGGTCTTAAAAATATATATCTCTTGTGGAGTCTCAATTCTACTGCAAAGTACAGCAATTTACTTAAAAACACGCGTTTTCTGGCACTAGCTCACAGAAATAACGGCACAAGCCAAAGTCAAGCTGCAGTACCATGGTCAAGTAGATCTTTGGAGATCACATTGTAATAGAATGCGGAGAACGAGAAGAAGGAAGAAGAGTAGTGTTTTGTATCCGTTGTGAAATGTGTCGCACTCTTTTTTTTCGCTGCTTCGCCTTACATTAGTGTGCAAGTTAGGGTTACTCTTTCACTTCACAGAAACTATCCTTTCCTTCTTGCAAAAAACACACAAAAAAATGTTTACGATATAGTGGCGTTACTCAGCACAACTCATTTTATTTGAAGCTATAACAGTTGTTGTCTCTCTCCTTGTATGAAATGGTACGGGAATATGCGGATTTTTTTTCTCTCTGTAAAAAATAATCCGCACAACATTACCATTACAGAATGAAATTGTGTATGAAACGGTTGGTGGCAACATTTTCTCGACTCGTTGGCCATCCAAAATCGCTCTCGAAAAAAAATATATTTTTTTACACATGTCATGTCATGTGCTTTCGTTTGGATGATGTGCTATATAATCTATCCCTCCCTCCTTCCTCTTTCTCTCTCCCTGGCGAATGTCATCACCATCAGTATATATATTTTTTCTAATGAGTACAACCGTTGGCATTAGTTGAGATGTTTTGGATCGTCCTATTTAGCCTTCTAGCTTTTTTAGCTGAGGAGATTTGTCTTTCCCACAGTGGTAGAAGGTTAAGGTAGACGTGTATACGGCGGTGAAAATATGTATGACGGAGACAGTCAGGAATGAGGAATACATTAATATTTTCTTGTATAATTTATAGTGCTTTACGAAACTTCACCACTCTACTTCAACGATGACGAATCAAAAAAAATGTCTGGAAAATTGGGTATAGGGAAAATTCACTAGCGCCAGATGTAAAATATCACTAGAATTTCCATTATTTTTACATTTCCACTAAGCTACTTAAAGCTTATAAAACTTCACGTTACACTGGGGCGCTCTTCTCCTATCAATATGTATTTTAATCATTTCAAGATTCCACCTCGCATTGTGCACGTTCCAGACTCAGACAGTGAGTGACAGGCTCTCCTATTACTGTTTTGAGTCATCAAACATATCATGGAGCACCTGCTCTAATAACATTCCAATGAGAGCTAGGAATGGAATAGGAAATGATATGTGCAAGCGGTGGTAGCAGATATCCGTTGCGATGTAAAGTTATTCACGTTCAAACTTATTTAGGAGAGCCCTTTTCACTTATTCAGGGAGTGGGGAGGAAAAATAGGAAAGGGAAGAAGTAAAATCCACTGGGACGTTTTTAATGGGTGTTCAATGTGGAAACATTCTCCACTCCCAATACTGGGATAGACAGGTACAAATAAATAGAACAGAACCACGACGGATGCCTCGCACTTTTTGGCACTTTTGTATATCGGTGAGTGGTGAATATATTAAAAAAAGTATAAAAAAAGTGTGAGCGAGGACATGACACGCGTGTCGATATCCTGCAAGTAGCTATACGAATGGTGGGAGTGGAAATATCATATTTTATGAATGTAACACTGGATATTTATAAGTTAAAAGGAGATTTGATAATGGGAGCACACGAAACTACGAAACACCTCACTTTCTCGAGCAGAAGCAGCTTAGAGAAAGGACTCGCACAACACTCACGCGGACCCAAGACATATTGACAGAGAAGAACAGATGTAAAAGAATATCCCCTTCATTTTCTTCCTAGGACTGGGAGAATTAGCTTGCTCACTGACAAGACAACAAACAACAGGGTACAAGTTGTATTTTTAAAAGAAAAGTTGGAGGATGGAGATGAGGACGGGGAAGTTCTTTTAAAAAGGAAAAGGGATCAGGTGTGATTCCAACCGTTGTCTCGTTTACTCCGCCATATTCCTCGGAAATGAAATGGGGAGCAGCTTTACTTTTCCCCTCCTTTTAGTTCATTTCTAATTCCCATTCTTATTCTCTCCGTATTTCAGAGATGTTGTGCAATCAATGCTGAAGAAGTTAACTTGAAAACTGAGCATATATAGCCAGCAACCCTTTCATCCAACAACAAAAGTTATACAAGAAAAGTTTCATCGTTAGGGAAAAAAGAGTGAGAGAGTGAGAGTGACATTACACATATTTATTTTGCTGCTTGTCCTACGCAGAAAATTCGACACAATATTTTTTTCCACAATGCTAGCTCAGATTACTACAGCGTCATCATTTACAGGTACTCGGTTTTCCCTAGTTTGCATAAAAACAGGAGGGGAAACTTCCGTCGTTATTTCACCATTTTTAAATCTCAGCCGTGCACACACCGCACACCCTTCTCCAAAGTTTTCTGAGAGCACAGCATTATTTTCCTTTCAATATTGCAAGCGCAAAGCGCTGAGCAATATTTTATTGTATTTGTGTGATGCAAAATGCATAAAAATAAATTTTTAACCAGAATAAGTTTTTTTATTATGTGGTAGGTAGCAAGGAAAGTAGGAAAGTTTCGGCTTTAAAAGCTGTAATGAGGTTCCTTCGTTCCTCTCCTGTTTCCACTGCACAATATTTAAACAGTATTAACGTTAATGACTTAATATGTTTGCGGCAAACGCGCCCACAATAATGAGACTGTTATTGGTATTATTGGTATAAGGTATTCCCTAATCGATTAACCTCAGATACACTATTCTCTCTCGTGCTACACGACGAGCCGCGCAAAACGAAAACTGCTCTAAATAATTTTTTTTCTGTGGAATGTTTCTAGAAACCGGAACTGAATTCGTGGTTTGTAAGAGGCGAAGTAAAGTACGCTCAATGATTTACAGCCATACATTATTGACATCTCCTCCAACGCTAATCAACCTACATACGCCACATGGCAAACGCGCCCACAATAATGAGACTGTTATTGGTATTATTGGTATAAGGTATTCCCTAATCGATTAACCTCAGATACACTATTCTCTCTCGTGCTACACGACCAACCGTGCAAATAGGAAAACTGCTCTAAATATTTTTTTTTCTATGGAATGTTTCTAGAACCGGAACTGAATTCGTGGTTTGTAAGAGGCGAAGTAAAGTACGCTCAATGATTTACAGCCATACATTATTGACATCTCCTCCAACGCTAATCAACCTACATACGCCATACGCCATACGCCACAAAAAAATATCCACTCACTCGGCTGATCCTGATGCGCTCACCCACACAAACCGATTTAATTTTTCTAACTAAATTGAGCTACACACGCAATTCTACCTTTTTTTCTCTCCATTACATCACCACTCTGTATACAAAAAATCTTACTGAAAATGTCAAAACACTACTCCTGAAACAAACCTGCACTCCAAAAAATCTAGAGACTTTTGCTTATGCAGTTAACGCTCAGCATCAGCACAATTTTCCCCATCAGAAGTATACAACGATGTGGAATGTCCTTTAAAATGTCATCCTCACCAGCCGTTTCCTCTTTGCAGGGAAGCACTAACCTAAATACTTCATTTTAAAGTAGACACTTAACCAAAAGCACTCACCAGCAACCATTCATCTGTTTAAAATCCTTTGTCATTGTATGCTCTGCTCTCTTCTGATTTTAAGCTTCAGTTACAATAGCAGAGCACGACGTAAAGCATTTTAGCGCACTTTCAGGAAGCTCCGAGTTTGCATATGCTTCAGTTTTTTGAGAGAAAAAATCCAGAATAAAGCGCAAAAGATCCCAGGCCTTGATGAGAAGATGTTCAGTAATTATGGAAAAGTTGATGACACTCATATATCATCTCTTCCCGCATCGCGCATTCAGATTCAGCATACTACTTAGCAACGTGTCCATTACCGTTTTCGAAATGCTTATTTCTCTCCTTCTCGTGTGCATTCACTCGTTTTGAGACACTCTATCTCCATCTCAGAAGAGAAGGAAAAAGTGGCACAACTTTAATAGAAACTCAGAGAAAATTATGTTGATAAAAAATGCAGCGAGTGTTAGTATTTATGAGAGAGAGAATCCAGTTAAAGTCTAGAAATAGTGTGGGATCACTGGAAAATACAATGAAACGGAGAGAGCTTCGCATCGCGTTGTATTTTAGGATGTAAATAATAGTCTGCCAGTGCTAGTAATATCCCCACTCTGATAATTTGAAAAGCATTTATGATAATGTATGCTGAATACGATGTACGAAGATTAGTTTGTTTGCCGACGTGCTGTAGAGCTGTGGGGCTGCTAATGTCAACAGAGCCATTAATATTTAATGCTTAAAATAGAAAAAAAATATGTAGCTCAAGTTGAGTTGAAGTTTAGTTACAGGTTAAAATAATGATTATAGCTAAAGTTTGAACTGTAATTTTTAGGTGATGTGGTGAAGCTGAAAGAGAAAAAGTGGCGATGGCGTAAAGGTATATATGCTACAGGAACTTTCCATTCCAACGAGTAAGAGGAAACGCGTGTACCTATTTCAGATAGAGAAAAAAAAGTTGGATATTATGCTTCGTGCTTTTGCTTTTAAAAAAGTTTCAACAATTTTTTAAACTGAAGGGTACTAGTTCAAACGCAATTGTACATAAAAAATGCAGCTCATTTTAAAAGTAATTCCATTTTGCTTTCTTTGATGTGCCTATTTAATTATAGAAAGTACTGGCAGAGTCGCTCGGGAATTTATTCCCTTTAAAATTTTTCAGAAATAATTTATAGGCCGTTGAGAAATTTTTTATTTTATGCAAACTTCAAAGCACCTTTCCACAATTCACTAATGAAAGGAAATTAGTTTTTACTGCAGGTTTACAGAGTATTTGACCCATCAGCAGGTGATTACAGTTAGCTTAATTATGTGGTTAAATATTGCATCTAAAATGGAGAATGAATGATGATGAAACTACACGAACCTACCTATACAAGATTTGTGCAATTCACTCTAGATACCTAGTTGCTTAGCTCACTCACATTTTCATTTGCGAAATGACGTGTAAGCAAAAATCTCATTTCCGTTTCGGGAGAAAACATGTTTGTGAAAGTGAATGTACGTAACTGCTTGTGTAGGTGATTATGCGTAGGTCCATATTTATGTTTTCATTCGCAAGTTACTAATTCAAGTTCGTCCCCAGTCCGCAGAAGGTGGAAAATTGTGGGTAGAGTTTCCAAAGAATAGAGAAGCATGTCATATGCAGTGCACAGGGTAATAAATGAGAACTGACAATAAAAGCCCAAGCTGCATTCAACAACTTTAGGTTAAAAGTAAAAAAAAATGGCTTTTACACTTTTGCAGGTTTCGCTACAATTAACTCAAACTTCCATATTTTCAGTAATTATACTGGCAATAGGAGTTACTAAGAAGGATGAACTGACAATAAAAGCCCAAGCTGCATTCAACAACTTTAGGTTAAAAGTAAAAAAAATGGCTTTTACACTTTTGCAGGTTTCGCTACAATTAACTCAAACTTCCATATTTTCAGTAATTATACTGGCAATAGGAGTTACTAAGCGTTAGCAGAAGGTGAAAAAGGCAAAACCAAAATCTTCTTCACGTTTTATTCTGAAATATGAGAGTAGTGTGACTGTGACCATTTCTACTGATATACAATTTTGTACGCATTTCACTTTTTCCGATAAAACCGATGAGCATATTTTGTAATTCGTGTAGTAAAGTGCATGGGAAATCGCAAGACGTAAATGTCTTTCAAAGTCACCTATTCAACAGTTTTTCCAATTGGGCTTGCTTTTCCTAGTTACGATTTTGGAAAGGCTGTCTGTGATAACAACTTCTCGTATGTTGTTGCATTTAGAGCGTATCCCAGTGCCAGCATGTGGCTTCTTTTAATGGAACGGCGTCAATTTACATTTATGAAATTTTATTCATTTTCAAGTGATGACACAATAATTTGTGCTTAGGGAGCTACTGGAACGTTATACAAACGTTTATACCTGCCAAGTATTCGCCTTTTTATAGCTTTTCTAAAAAAAATATATTGGCTTCAATTAAAAAATCCAAAAGTTGGGCATTCCACAGTAATAAATTTTGATTTCATGACATCATCTACCTCAGGTTTCTGCTAAAAAGTCGCCCATATACTGCATACTTACCACATATCCTTTGAAATTAGCAGACAAAAGTTGTGAAAGGATTTTTGTGTGGGCTGAGCATGAGCATGAGCACCAAACATTTTTACAAACAGCTACTTTAGACTTGTCGAAAAAATCTTTATTTTTTCATCCATTTGAACGTGGACTCACTATCAGTCTATCCTTATCAGTATTTATGCAGAGTGTAGCGTACTAAAACTGCATACTAAGTGGAATCCCACGGTCCACGGAGACAAGAGATAATCAATAGGGATTAAGACGTATGAATCCAACCGGGTTGCAAATCAAATCGGAACGTATTTCTATTTTAAAAACGTCTGAACAAACCATGTGAGAATGCGGAGACACATGTATAAAATGAAAGTGCGCCAGAAAACCTTCACCGCATTCTGTTTGTATGATATCACATAATTATCAGCTCCTCGATCTTTCAGGTGCAGCCAAGTTTTTTTTTTGGAATGCACAAACGAAGCACAGACTGCAACGGTACATTATTGTATGGCAAGCTTGGCGAAAGTAAAAACATTGCTAGACGGCGACGGTATGTGCGATTGTCATATACAATACATTTAAATGTTTTGGTTGATTATAGCGTAACATGAAGAGCTGCAGAAGAGGAAGCTATAATAATCCCATTTATATTATAAAAGGAGATTGAGATGCTGTTTGCTTAAAGACTTTCCTATCAAAAGCGCCACATTTCATTCTGATTTCATACATGCCATGATTTTATCACAGACATATGGCATTTTCAGCCTTTGGGATAGTAATCATTCGCCAACTGTTTTACATCGTTATTACAATTTTCCCCTCTTCACACAAAAAAATTCTTCGTCACAGGAAGCACTACTTTGCGCGAATTAGTTGACTTGTTGTACGTACAAACAAACTTTCTTTGCAAATTGAAGTAGAATAAAAATAGGATGTAAAATTTTGGGGTATAACCATGTGTCATAAAATAAATTAAGAATGGTGCTTAATTAAAAGTAAAAATTAGCAAAGACCCAAGAAGCATTACGAAAAGTATTTCTATCTTTTCTGCTAACCGCAACATCACAAAATTTCCCTTCTTCCTGCTTTCACCTGCCACCAGGATAAAGTAGCGTGAGCAAGTGGCTCTCAACTCTAAAGACATCTACAGGCAAACCGCGAAAGGAATTTCTACGGTGGCAGCCGAGCAACTTGAAGTTTCCTCGGAGTTGGCTGTCGCAGCTACAGGTCTAGAATCGGGAAAGTAGATGAAAGCTTTCATGCATTAACATCCCTTGCAAAAAGTACTGGTTTCGTCCAATAGTTAGCTCTTCTGAGTCTGTTCGCAGTTTTATGGTATTCGCGACATTTCTCGGTACTAAATGCGCATTTCTTAAGAATCTTCCTTTCTATCTGAGCTCCTTTCCCAGTAGTATCAGAGCACGTCTTTGTCTTACCATTTTCCCATTTCGAGGAGGATGCTATCACCTAAAAAACCACGTAAAACCTGCAGTGTACGTTTTTCAAGGAAAACACGTTGACCCACGAAAAAGTATTTAGTAGTCATGTATTCATCCCCGATCAAAATAATATGTGGCTTCATTAACACAATTTATCGCTCTTAAACTGGGCACGAATATAAAAGTCTTGACTTTCTGTTTTGTGAACGTAATAAATTACCACTTTACGACATAATACGTTCAACCGTTGATTGCCATTACAAAACAATAAAATTTACTGTTTTGCTCAGTGTTTATGCTTGCTCATCATGAATAGCAAAACAAGCAGATGAGCTGCATCAAGATAAGAAGAATTTTTTAACGCATATGCTCACATGAACTGAGAACTCCTTCTCTTGGTATTAAATTTCGTCATAGGTAATTAAGCTGTGTAACTCTATTTATTTATTAGTATTTTTATGTGCGTCACAAAAAATTGTAACGTGCTGTAATTTTATTTCGACATGAAAACAAGGATTCCGGATATTCATTTCTTGACAAGTCAGTTTATGCACTGGATGCTAACCAGCACAAGTCCTACTCTTGGGATTGCTACTGCTGACTGCATTTTTAAATTTTAGCCAGAAACCTTTTTAATCAAGTTTTTTTACTAGGAAAATTAAAATTCAGTGTCAATGATATCAGTTAGCAGTTATAGCATATTGGAATTCTTAACGAATAAAATGTTTTACTAATGAGGAGCGTCACAGTCATGATTAGGAAGAAACGTGCACAATTAGTAGCTGCCAGAAAAGGTGGTGGTGGTGGAGACTAAACGTGGGTTTGTACTTTCAATATTTGATTTCATACTTAACTACAGCTGCTTAGCAGACTGCGTAAAAATAGTGCTAAGTTGGTGCTCCGGATATTCAGCTAATTGGCATTCGCAAGGAATCTGGGAACAAGTCAGTAGAAATAATTTAGGCCGGTGAAAAGTAAAAATGCCAGCAGCTCCCAATTTAGGAAAGCCTGGTGGCAAGTAGGCTATCCGAACTTTTTTTTAGTCTGTGCTATTTAGCCAATTTGCTCCTTTTGTTCTTTCTTACCCTCCGAATTTTCAAAACACATACCTACTTCTATTTCGCGGACTGTATTTCACTTGAATAGCATTGTTCTCTGCATACGTGAGTAGACTGTTTGAGGGTATGGCGATAGAGAAGTTTTTATAATTTCGGTGAAGAAGGAGTCCACCAAAACGAGAAACCGAACAAGTTTGCCTAGTCGCATTAGAAAGTCCCAGTGAGCATCATCCAAGAAACCAATTTCCTTCTCTGCATCACTTCCTCATTCTAAACAACACTTGAGCCAATCCAAACCTAAATTCCAGCTTTTCCCAGATAAGGCAGCTCACGGCTGTGGCTGATTTAAAATCTGACTACGAAGATTGACAATTTTCTTTCATGCATGCTAAGCATATTGTTCTATCGGATGAGCGCTTTTTTATAGAGTTCAATGAGGAGAAAGTCCTACTTCATATTCATATCCAGCTACTTTACCGCTCCGTCCTGGACCGCATTCTGTTCTTAATACACCACCTACATATTCACCCTCCCACCCAGTGTGATTTCTTTCCACACACATTTCCATCCAAGTTTCCACGGTGTGGTTACCTATATAACTGCGAAAATTATATTTATTCAAAATGAATGATTTTATAGGGTAGGGCACAGCAGAGAGGAACATGCTGTTTGAGCACACAGCCAGCTAGGCTAATGGCTTTCTCTAAGTTTCCATCCCGTTCCATGTCAGCACGGAGCTTTCTCTACGACGGCTTACCAGAATATCTGCTTCCAGGTGGAAGGTCGCACGTAAAAGTCAGGCAGATGGAGGTTCTGTGATAATGGAGAGTCTGTAGTTACAGCACTGAAGCACGAGCACGGTGATCTCCTTTTCTCCCAGGATTTAAGCAACGTGCGTGTCCTACCACTACTTTACTCTTCTCTACTCCGAGGACATTAATACTGACCAAACATTGAATGAAGAATTCTACATTTATTTTATGGAATGAATTTTATTAAAGCTTGCTTGCATTTTCTCACATTCATACTACCCATGTAAGTTTATTATATTAACACCTTTAGCATTTCGTAAAATTACTTTTTCAGAAACGCCATCTTCATCCCTCATTAAGGAGACTTTTCTCCTCATTCACAGAGAAAAACGCACACACCTTTTATCCTGATTTGATACTTTTAGTCCTTTTCTCTCTATAGTACCTGGCATAACGAAATAAATTCGGCCCGACCAGTCCAAGTTCCCCATCTCATTTGCTCCCTATTGTGTATCAAATTTGGTATCAAGCTGATCAAGCTCTCTGGCTTGAGTAGTGAATAGAGAACCTCATTTGATGAAATCAGTAGGGTTGTTCCATCTGCCCACCCTAGAACAGGACCGCATCAACCGCTCATTCAATATTTAACCGAGAATACGTTCTGCGAACTTTAGTCTTCCTAAAAGTTAGCAAATACTTTACGATACTCATCTCCAGAGTGGAGCTATTTCACTGTCACCGTTTTTTGTCTTATCCTAACATTTGTTTTAAAAGCTTTCAGTATCTTTTGGATTGTTAAAGAGCCCACGCCGCTGTGTGCGTCTACTCTAAACTGATGTTTAGTACCCTTTAGAGGAATTCCCATAATTTTCTGCCACGAAGCCAGCTTTCATACGAGTCGAGTATGAAAGGGTAGTGGAAAAGTTTCATTTCCGTGATTACTAATATACGTTGCTTTTTCCCTGAAAAATATGAATTCCTATTTATACTAGCAGAATCCAGGATTTGCGGTAACTCCATTCAAATTTTATTCTATAAAAATTGCAATATGAAATACATTAAATAGCAGACGAGTGCGCTACCATGTTTCCTTCTAGATTTTTTTTACAACTTTCTGGATTTTCCAACATTGGCTATTTGAAGTTCTGAGGGAAGGGCACAACTATTTTCAGCATGAATGCAAAGTGCACAGACATAGCTTTGGTAGTTGCGTTGGACAGGAATTTTTATTGCGACTTACTGCAATATCCTGTTTCCTGTATATTCGCTCTCTATATCCGTAACATTGTTCCTAATGTGCATCGTCCTTTGCAAAATTTCATAGTAAAATATATTTATTTGTTGGATGGGAAGAAAGTAGAAATGCGAAAGATGGTATTTTTCTGCATGAAGCTCGCACACATAAGCACAGAAAGTACGGCATATTTGGGGTAGGCTGCTTACAGTAAAAAATATTTTATGGTATAAAGCATTTAGGTAGAAGGCACGCTGTGTAGTTTCATCTTTGAGTTTCCAATAAAGCAGAAATTTCCCATTACTCTGCGGATGTTTCATGGAAGATAGCTCGTTAAGGCCAAGTACATAATATAATATTTAATGCCTGCCTCAATACAGCCGGCTAAGCTTAACTTAGGTCACTGGAAGATTGCCGCAAGCTAGGCAAAGTGTAACCCATTAAGGGTAGGTCGCATCGTTCATGCTGTGCTACTTTTATCATGGATTTCAGCCCCGAGAATGGTATGCTATGAGGAACCGGAAACGGTTGCAGTACAAAAATGCATTTGACATCGCTTCACTACAGCTCTATTGGTATGAGGAAGTTGAGGTAAACGAGCTCAAGTTAGAAATAAAAATAATTTTAACTTGCATTTAATTTTCAATGAAAGAAAGTGCTGCTGAATGAGATATGAGATTAATCCAGGGATCACCTGTTATCTCGTTAGTCAGTTAGAATAAAACGTTGTGCTTTTTACACTAAATCCCTTGTATGCAATTTATTTGGACTCGTTAAAGAAGGGCATGTACAAGTTCAGTCATTTTCACGGGTACATTTAGCTTTCTCATCTTTTAAAAATTACGGTTTTATACTGTAAATGAATTTTAGCACCATCTATGAAAATCAAACAGTAAAACTTGCTGAGCTACAATATTGTCTGCTTTGTCGCAAGTTGCAGTGATATTAAATTGGCATATCCCTGTTATATGTACGCGTATCTGGATAGATATAAAAGTTTGCGATTTCGTGATCATCAAATGCAAAGACTGACAAGATAACATTGCTTATATTCTTTGTCCGGTATAAGTGCAATATGCAAGGGACGGTAAGCTCTCATACTGGATAGGAAACTGTAAGTAACAAGTAAAGTACCAAACCAAAGCTGACAAATATTCTGATTCTGATAGAGAATCCCTCTTATTTTTATTTGTGTACTTCTCTTTACGTTACCGAAGATAGATTTTGAATGAATATGAGTTTGAAGCCGAATATCACATAGATAGATTTTAACAAAGTGAATTCACAGCCAGTATGCATCTAGCAGGTTAATAAGATAAGATACGTTTGCTTTTTAGTCGTTGTCCGAAAGTGTATGACTCAACACTCTACTACTAACAAGTTGACTACATTAGTTTCACGTTTGTGGGTAGTCAACTGCAACGGAAAGAAAACTGCGACTTCAAATCACTTTCGCGTAGGAGTAGCAATAATAACTTCCAACTTTGTAATTTCAAGGATGAAAGGTTTCTACTCACCGTTTGTGGTTGGCGCTGATAGTAAGTTTACTAAAAGCCTCTTCTGGGTTAATACCTATCTATCTATTAATTAATATAATTGATGAAATTAATTTAGATTGCAGGTACATAGACATAGCTAGAGTTTTCAGTAAATCAGAGGTTTTGATGGAAAACTGGAGGTTATTAGCAACCGAACTTGAAGTAGAGCCAGCAAAAATTTTCGCACTTCGTCGGAGAGTTGACTGTGGACACTTGACTTATACTGAACTATTTTTAGAACTTATAATGACGTGGAGAGCTCAGAATGAAGAGAAAGGTGCAACGCTACGAAACCTCACCATAGTCCTTCGGAGACCAACATTAAATGTGAAAGAAGTTGCAGGTACTTTTTATGACTGCATTTGCTGTTACTTTGTATGAATGTACGACTTACTTTATGGTACTTAATCACGTATGTTTTATATAGATGAGCTGGAGCAGCAATACCAGTGATTATGATGTCATCTCCAATTATATGATATTACAGTTTCAGCAAAAATGTATGACTTTTTTCAAGAGCGCCTCCCATGTACGTATTTTGTGCATGCATTTATGAAGATCATACTGTTACCTTAATTGTCAACCAGCCTTAAGCCTTGCGTCACTTGCGTCAGTCTGGATCGTGAACTCCGTATTGTGTACCTTACCTTTAAGTTTCTTGTTAATGTTTTCAATAGTGCCTTCGCGGATCCGTTTTACTACGATATAAAATTGTCATCCCATCTGATTTACTTACCTGTCTCGGGTGAGAATTAATTATATATCTTTCCACATAGTGTACGGGATGTGGTGTAAAAGATGGATTCACATCAGTAATAAAATGTCATCCAAGTATCACCGAGGAACAAGGAAAAGGTTTATTAAAACATAGGAATTCGAATTCATAGTATTGTGGCTTGATCCGCTTATCCGTCGAGGTCATGAAGAGAAGAGCACTCCGTTGGAAATATTCATCCGTCATCGCATATACAGTGATAGTCCGCATATTTCGCATTCTAACCTTTTAATTAATTTCCCATTAACTATTTTTTTTCTTTAGTCTGGGTCTGAGATAGTAGTGATGAATGAGTGATTAGCTAAAATATTCGTTTTTGTGTTAGGTACATACATGAAAGTTTTCCGCTAGCATTCTGTTTGCTTTTAAGTTCTGTTTCATTAGTATTCGAAAGCGCTTTCTGTTTAAAACTTATTGCACGGTTAGGCATCATCCTGTCATCGTAAACAAGCTGCTTTCAGGTTCAATTCTTAAGAGCGTTAAATAACATCGTTTGAGTAGATGATCGTATCTTGTTGCAGTTTTTATTTTTATACATAAGTGACCAACAGTATTTATCCCAATAAAAACGCTAGCAAATTATTACCTGGTACAAAGGCAGGGCTTGTTCTCTCTAATCTAAATCAATTCGCAACGCAGCAATTGCATAACAATATTTTTTTTATTCATTTAGAAATAAAACCAGCTTGGATCGTTGGATCTCAAGAAAAAGGGAAAGATGTGCGTGCACTCTCCACTCTCGTCAACATTCTCGCGTACGTACATTTTGCTCACCGTTTTGTTCAGCACACAAAAACTTGGATTTTTATAGGCACGTACGTTTCATTCAATATAATAAAATCCAACATGTAAAATATATTTTTAATATGGATTGCTCCTTTTAATAATAATAATCAATGAGTTTGTACGTGTTAAAAAGTTTTACTATTAGTTGCAGCTCATCTGCATAGCCCTACCCCTTTTTTTACTCCAAAGAGCA
>JAHZND010001597.1:0-17083 GCA_027744115.1 Acrocyrtus sp. NNG-2020 | reverse complement strand
TTTTTTTCATTTTTCTTTGAACAGGGTAAAATACGGCAGAAAATCTCTCAAACATAATTTTTTTGAGGAAAAAAAACGTGTCGTGTGTTTTGAGCTCGAACAGGTATTATTATCATTGTTACGTACCTACAACATTAAAAACATGTAATAATGGTAATGGCAATATTAAAAGTGCAGCAGTAAATGCTAATAGCTTTAAAAAATCTTTAATAAAATGGGATGATAAGAATGCAGAAGATGAACCTTTTATGGAGGCTGCGTGTGCACAAAGTAGACCTGAGCGGTTTAATCATCTCATAATCATAATCATCTCAAATATATAGCTTCCTTCAGAGTGTTATATGATAACAGGGGAGCGATATGGGCCTAGAAAAATATATTTTTTCTCCTTCTAAAAAAATTTATGATTTCTCCTTGTAAAAAAAGTACACTTGTGTCTGTGTGACGGTGTCTCATATGAAGATATTTTTGTGTGTACTAGTGTGGATGGTTACTTGGATTTTTTTTCTACAATTCAAAAAAAACAATTCCACTCTACATGAGAATTTCTGTGAATGTAAATTTTCATTCATCACCGTCATCATCACCATGAAGGAATTAATTCAAAAGTAAAAACGACTCTCATTCAGGATTAGAATTAGAAAAGGAGAAAATTGGCTCATCCACTATAACGTCTTCCACTTTTATCACGCGTCATAATCATCAACGAGACTGTCTTCAGAAATGGCAAAAGGAAAAGATATTTTTTGGGAGTTGATGCGCTCTCCGAGCGAGGAAAATAATACGCTTTGCTCCTTTGCCTGTGCAAATGATAACTTTTTTCCGAAAAGGTGGACATTTTTACATGGGCTTTGTGGAGTTTAGAGATCAGAGAACATGGCACACTTGCGCCGCACTCCATTTCGAGAAGAAATGGGGACTAAAAGTGACCACAACAATGAAGTCAAGTACTTTTTCCGTAGAATTTGAGATGGTCGTAGTTGGTGGCTTTTTTAAGCTGTGTATTGTAAAAGCCAAAAAAATGTTTGGCATACTTTTTTCTATTTTCTTAAAAAAGACAAAAGTTGATTTAATAAGAAAAAGAGAGTGTAAGAAAAAATGGCGTCGCGCCGCAAAAAAAAACAGGGATTCTACTTATAAGAAAAAAATGACAATTGTATTTCAGGTACGGTGAGAATATATTGTTTTAGTATCCTTCGGGGGTTAAGCGCTCCCCTTTCGCTTAAAAAATCAATCTGGCTGGTGACGGTGAACACGACGTGAAGCAAAACAGTTGTATTCTCATATTTGTATGTAAATCTGGTGGGATATGTCTACTCAAATCACAGTCACAACATTCATTGTGACTTTTTATGTGAAATAAAAGTTTGCGGACAGGTATCAGTGATGGGGAACGTTCAGCTCCCTAAAAATATATGGGATATGAAAATGTTAATTAGCTCAAACAAAGCCATCATCCCATCAGCTAAAATGTTGTAAAGGAACAACAGAAAATTACTGCTTGTTTTGGGATAAGCTCATCATTTCCATTTTAAAAAAATGCCTTTTTGATCAAGAGAAAGGATATTCTCACATAATAACGTCATAGCCTGGCTCTGACTTTTCAGAGAGGATTTGAATGGTGAATTGTCAGCTCTCAGAAGAAGGAACCAGTACCGAACCCATATATGACATGACTTCCTTTGCGCAAAATTTACAGCAAAAATATTTTTCCTGAGTTTTTCACCTTCACTCACTGCCCATTAATCAGTCAATCATTATGTTTGTGCAGAATAGTAGTAATCATGTAATTATATATGTTGGCTATAAGGTCATCTTGTCCTCTCCCATTCACTGCGATTTTACCTACATTTTAATTTTGGCAATAAATATCCGGATATTTAATTTCTCTCGTGGGGGTCGTTTCTTTCGAGTCTGTGTGTGAGCTCCTATCCACTCCACTTCTAAAGTAAAAATATATTCCGCAAACCGCACCACACATAAATTTCATTTCCAACGGTATAATGTAAACAAAACGGCTGAACTGACTGCAGTTATTTATTATTTTTAAAAGCAAAGCTGCCTCATACTTAATTTATCATTTCACTAAACTTTCGTACACTTGTCAGTTTTCATTATGATCTTGAAGCTGGGATTTAGGTATGTTACTTCCTGCTGTTCAGTTATTACTTTCTAGCTATTACCTTCTTGCTTAAAATTAATAAATAAGTGTTTACACAACTATTCGACTTTCCACCATCAGGTACTATAATTAAACCTTTTGTTTTTGGGGGATCGCTATCTATCGCCATCACCTCAAAAATACTTATCCTTATTCAAACAATGCAGCGATAATTATAGCAAATTAATAGCTATTTTTACAATGCAGACATAAAACATGAAATACGACCCTCGAAAATGTATACATAGCTGATTACTAAATTGCTTGGAAAGGGCAAACAGAAAATCTTGGAAAGGTGCCATGTGAAAGGTTGGGGTCATATTTTTGGTCAAGCGTATTCAAACGGTAACGCAAAGTTCTTTTTAGTGTGTATTCCTAACGAGAAGTTTTTTCCCACTACTCCCCTGCTAATTTTTCAGTGTGACATGATTGGCTATTTCTGTGAGATTAATAGGCGAGAGAAAAAATAATTGTGTGCGGATATTGGCTGTGTGAGGCTAACCAATATTTAAATTACTGCTCATAGATTTGGCTCTATTTTTTTTTAAATTCTTTTTCCCGTTTTGAATTTACAACCTGAGAAAAGTCCCTTTAGTAAATTGCCAGCGATCGCTACTAAATCACGTCAGCTATTACGCCTTGCTGACACTGTCTGTAAATTATTTTAAAATTTGATGCCGGAAAACCTGTTTCACTGAAACCTGAGAGAAAACTGAAGACAGTGACAATGAGGGAAATATGCTGTATATCCCACATCATATATTTTTTTGGGAATATAACCAGAAATTGCCAATAATTCATGATTGTGAGACACGCGAAAACGTATATTTGCATTCAAATAATTACTGTCAAGCATGCACCGTCTATAAACCATTCACATTACCGTACAAAAGGAGGGTAGGTGATCTCCTCGCCTTTTCTGTGATATCAGTTTATTTTACTACCTCCCTGAAAGATATGCGTTGTTTTGACCAGTTAAAATTAAAATTATTTTTTTCCTGTCTGGTTTTCTCCGCCCTGCAAAAGGTCTCACATATCCACTCTGCTGAGAACTAATTTTTTTCATGGCTGTGTCTATGCATATTTTTAACTGTTTTATTATTAAAGCGGAAGGTAGAAGGTACTTGGCTATTGATTCACTCTTGACTGAAACTCACTTCGGCGATGCTGTGCCACGTCCTCTTGTTGGGAATACTAACCACGTCATGAAATGATATCCTTTTCTGGTGTCAGAATCATTTCCATAAAATTCAATTAACTTACTTTGCTTCGCACCCCCTAAAAATCTGCAAGGATGTGTGAGCTTTCATGAGGAATGACAAAGACTTGAGAGGAGAATTTTTTTATTTTCACTGCATAAATTGAAATCGGGGGACAGGGCTCTTCTATTGTTTTCTCATTTAAAGATATTGGCTAGCCAAATATGGAATAGCTAAAAGAAATCTTCGCAAAATGAAAAAAACAGTGTAATTGATAAATTGAAAATGCCAGATGAAAGCTCATTTGACTATTCGATCAGTGAATTGCAATTTGAGTGCAATTTTTTTCGCGTATTGCACACGTTTTCCAATTTTGCAAAGTTGAGCAAGGCTTCTAGAGAAAGAGCTGAGTCGAATTGGAGAGTTGGTACCCGAAGTATANCCGAAGTATAAAAAAAGTGACATTTCACATATTATTCAACGTCATAAAGTGAGTTCAGCAAAAAATTTCTATTTGAAAGTGAGTTCTGCACGTGAACTGATAATTTCAATTTCACCTTCAAGTTCAAGACTAGAAGACTCTGAAGACTCGTGCTGCCTTTAAATAACTTCAACGAGAGGATGCGGCAAAGTATAGACTTCAGCGCGTCGTAATTCCTAAGTCTGAATTTTCCTTGAACGATAATTAACTGCATTCCTTCACATTGAATCCTGAATATTGTCCCTTTGCCATTTCCATCTTGCATGAAATATCGATGTTGGCCACTTTTGTGCTGTATGATTTTCCCGAAGGATGTGCGCATCGTGTCTAAAATTACTTTCGAGCCCTTTCCTTCAAGTAATTTTAATTAAGTGCAATTCTCAAACAAACGTGCTCATATTGCAGTCATATCGCTACCTAAAAAACGTACTTATCCAAATTCATTACACTTTTTTGGAATAAATTAGGTACAAGACAATACCTATACTCCCTACCTAAAACCTAAATCCGTCCCCTTTATCCCTTCCATAAACAATGATCGTGACGACTGTGACCTTGCAGAAATTATATGAAAGTCAAGGTGGGAGTGATGCAAATATTTGAAATACATAAAGATCTTCCCATTTTCTGCATTTTTAACTCACTACTACTGGTTGGGAGCTTACTGCACAGTAAAAATCCCAGCAGTATTCTGAGGCACTTTGCAGGTTATCTCCGTGTATTACAGTGCCCATCCTCAACTCCTCATCGACAAGAAATTACTGTACATTCACATATAAAAAAGAAGTTATTTATAAATATTATCGTGTAATCATACTCCTTCTCTTCAGACCTCATTATACATTAACTCAGATGAGGTAAAAGGGCACCAGCATCACCAGTAAAGTGAGACAAAAACGAGTTGTTACATAACAGTTCATTCATTAACAGAGATAAGAGGAGTGTAAAAAAATCGTGGCCAAAAAAACCAACCACGTTATCACACTATACTCTCAGGGGTATTTGGTGTAGTAGGGTACGCTGAAACTGGTGAGTGGATGACTGTTTATTCTCCACATTAAAAAGATTGCTGTAGGTTGATAAGCAAATAAAGGAGCAATTAAGATGAGGCTATCCGCTCAAAAAAAGCTCCCATAAAAGGGAGAGAAATATAAAAGCCCCCCTTTGCTAAATTATGCATGCAGCTGCTCACTTTAAATTTTTGCAGTACGACGAATGGCACGATTAAACATGGCAAGTAATAAAAAAAGTGTAGTGAAATATGAAATTTGTATTTTTGTACAGGGCTAATCTGATCCCTTTTATTAATGTCGATTATGATTACTTTTGCTTATCTGAACTTTTCAGCATTTTGAAGAGAGCAGAAATATGTTTTTGTTTTATTTTAGCGCTATAAGCTGCTGTTGAAAAGTTTGAATGAGATTGGGTGAGGGTATAAGCTATAATCAGCTTTTGCTCGTCATGTCATGCATATACCTCAAGTATCTGAAGTTTGATCTGACACACACGACTTACCTATTTTTAATTACGAGCCTAAATTGATTAGAACGGGAGGGAAGGTAAAAAAGTAATAAATGAGCACGATGTAAGTTAGACTACTCATTTAATAAAACGTTGTAAGACGAAGAGTGATACGCACTCCTAAATTAAACCCTGCATGCAGTATCTTGCTACGAAATCCAGCCAAAGGGCTTTTTTCACTGTGATACTCAGAATTTCTGGCCGTATCATTTTGAAACGTTCGCGGAGCAATAAATTAACCGTAATATGAAAAGTTCCCATTATTATTAAGCATTTAAGGAAAAATTGGCGATAAATTTGTACACATTACTTACATAAACTACTTTTCATTAAAGTCATTTAGATACCGTTTAACTGTTGCGTATATCCACATCCACCCACATAATATTTACTTCTTCATATTAACAGTAAATTTGTACTTACATAAACTACTTTTCATTAAAGTCATTTAGATACCGTTTAACTGTTGCGTATATCCACATCCACCCACATAATATTTACTTCTTCATATTAACAGTAATCAGAGGAGCTGAGCTGAGCGAAGAAAGAAAGCTAATTTGTTATGTATTGTTCTAATTAGTGCAGTAATGATACGCTGATGATAAACGCAGTTCAGATTTAGGTACACGGGGAGCAAGGAGCAATTGCATATCGGGTACTTGTAGATTACTGAAGGAACTCTGGGACAAGACAACATCGCAGATAATTTTAATTTCTTTGCATACTGAAACTAATTTTATTTCAACGGGTTAGAAGTATATATGATGGCTTGCAAGAATGTCTGAGAAAGGACAATCAATCAATCTCTTTTCAGTTGACATTCATAACAGTGACAGTGACAAGGATTATCTAACTATACAGCATTCCTAACTGAGCTAAGCAGTTTTCATACATTATTCTCATCAAAGAGAAATGGCAAAACAAAAAAAAGTGAACTTTTACTAGTTGAGCGGAGCAGTAGTAGTAACTGATCCTGCTTTGAAAACCGCTACTAAAGCAGGGAACGATGACAGAAAAATGTTTTAAGCTAACGCAACGCGTTTTTTCTCTCTCTCTCTTAGCGCGACAAAAAAGAGTTGTGACGATAGAGTTAAATGTACTTTTGATGTTGTTGCGTCTCACGTTCATCAGCAGAAAGCTCGTCAAAAAATATTTATTCAAAGCGAAATACTCGAATAGGTAGTGTCTATACGCTATAGTGACTATAGAGCTATGCATCTACAAATCTACAAAATATGACATGTTCATTGCAGGCACTATCCTTCAACCAACATCATCATCAGTTCAGTCAACCAATAACAGAAAAAAAAGAGTTATTTTACATTTCACTGCACATATAGTAGTCATCACTCACAGTACACTTCATTTTTACTTCATTCCATATATTTTAGCTTTTTTGTAGGTGTAATCAGGAGCTCTATTGTGATCCTTAAAAAACCAAATTTTCATATCCCTCCCCCTCCCAGCAAAAAACGTACTTTTATATAGCTCCTTCGTCTAAACCCTGAGGACTCATCATTTCATTTTCATACAATATAATAATCCAATAACAATGCACACCATAATTTCAGAGCTTGGACTGATTGTTGTTGTGACTCGAAATGAAAAGAAACGCAAAGAAAATTGTGCGTACTCCCTTACGTCTGCCGTTTGTCCTAAACCCATGCCAGAGTACGAGGGAGTACGAAAGCAATAACTACAAAAACAACTGCATTATAAAATGGCACTAATAAAAATAATGACATTTTTGCGAATAAATACTATACTGTGTTTATATCGGACTTAAGTGTATAGAAATCTATGTGACTGCAGTTTTTTTCCCTTTCTTCTCAAACCTGGGAACAAAGTTATTAAGATTTCTTAGTGCGGCTGTTCTTTACTACGCACCTGTTTCATCTATAGGCAAATGCGTAGATAAGCAATAAAGCGTAGATAAAGAGCAGAGCAAATGTAATGGCAAACGGCACTTATGCCCTTCTCGCACCTGTTTTACAGGGAGTCCCGCTCAACCGTGTGGTAGTACTGTAATGAGGGGAAACTTTGTTATTAAAACAGTGATGAATATGAAAGCGATATGGGATGGTTTGAGGAATGGCTAGAGTTAATTGTGAATGAAACTATCGCATGATATTTTTATTTCTGATGCAGGCTTAGATTGTTTTTTCTGTAAAGAGATAGCGCTATCATGAATGAAACATTGAAAAAAAAGAAAGGAGGAGCCCAGTTCAGTGTTCGTCTAAGGATAATTATTACAAATTATTATGGGCATTATTAGCATTAATCAGATTTGCACAGGTGGAGACGAAATTGCAAGTCTAACGAGAAGGATACTGTTTTTTGCCAATAAAAAATCCACAATTAGTTAATTAGTTATCGTACAATGCCTTCAAAAGTTTAAAATTAGTTGGTACATACCAGAACTTTTTTTTTGAGTCTTTGGGACTTTTACACTTCACCTGTCATTTAATGATATGAAAACGATAATAAAAGGATGCCTTGCTTATCAATACCAAATAAGGAATTTCTGCTGTTTTAGCTCGGCATGGCTTGTTGGGTACAGTCACTTTTTGACTCATTACAAGAGTTATTTTAGCCGTGTTAATTCTGCGCTCAAAATGTCGATGTTCGTTTCGCTCAAAGGACGCTCGCGCTCGTTTTTAATAGTAAACCACCGAATCCAAAAACTCAAAAAGTTGTGTATAAGTTGCGTGTATGAAGCTCTTTAGTAGTGGCAAGTGGATGTAAAGACAAAAAAACAGTAACTTTTTTTTCTCCCTAGTCTCAGTCAGAGTCTAGATAAAATTCGCAGAAAGTTCAAAGTCTTTGGACTTATTGCAAAATCCGAGCAATTTCATATAAAACACATTTTATTTTTTTCTCTTTCTGCATTTCTACTTATCTGATTGCAAATGAATCACAGGAAAAAATGTTCTCACGCTATATTTTTTCTTCTTGTTTGCTTAAATTAATATTCTCCTTACTCTTGTTAAAATCCCTCTCTGCCAATTATGGCTAAAGTAGCGCATGAGCCTAAATGAGCAACCGTACATTTTTTGTCAGCTCTTCGCTATGCGTGATTATATCATGGGAGAAGCAGAAAAAACTTCAAAGTTGAACTTTAGAACGCAAAATCCCTACGCTGTACGAACACCATTTAAAAAACTTACACAGAAGTTCCCTTGATTATTCATTCTAAAGGAATTTGCAACTTTACAATATTTTTACAATTTGAGACGCTTTGCATGTTTGCCCTTTTTGTAGCGCTCTGAAATCCATGCAAAATCATTGCACCTCTGTTCTTATAGTGCTGCCAGGCTGAAGAAGCCTAAGGTAAAAATAAATATTTTAGCGTTTGCGATGACTGACTAGACTAGCTGACTATCATTTTTCTAAAGAAAAGTCATTCATAAGTGCATTTTCGATTTAGGTAGTTGGCTTTAGCCTTGCAAACTTTATCTGCTTAAAGTTACATGAATAATTTTTACTAGAGATAATAATGGCAAATAGTGGCATGAATGCAAATAGCGATGGAGGAATTGAAGTTTGCACGCCCTCCTATAAAAACTCCCTTCAATTTATTTTACGCTTTTTGTGCTTTTCTGCAGCTTCAGTTCTGAATTAAAAGTAATTAGCCGTGCCTTATACATACTCATTGTCTTCTGGAGGAGCTTGTCCATGAAGTTATTAACGAAACAATGGGAAATGTGATGCCTGCCTAGATGCAAATTAAGCAATTACACGAGCTAAGTGTATTGTATAGACAATAATTAAATTTCAAAGCGAGGAATTGCTTTCCGCACATGAACCCCATTCATTCGCCAAAATCCATTCAAAGAAGCATTCATCGGTTTGAAAAAAAGTGAATTTGTAGGAAGCTAATTTTATTTTTATTCATTTCAGTTAAATTAATTTTTATTTAAGTACCTTCATCGCGATTTCCAGATCTTCCATTGGTATCTCCCTCATGTTGTCCAACTGATATGAATCACTTCCTTTACTCTTGAAATCAGATAGGGCACCTCCGCCAGCAGCAGAGTTATCACCGCTGCTGCGTCGAACTATTTGCTGAGAATACGCCGAGGAAATATAGTAGGGCGGGGGAGGTGGATCTGAAACTGTTTGCGAGTTTGACGAAGAAGACCACACACTATTCACCAGAAACATTTAGAAAATGACTTTGGCCTTAATTAAAATCACTTTCTCAAAAACTTTTCATAAACTACTTTTAATAGTGTTTAATCGTTTTAATTGGTAGCGTTTAGCAAGTTCTTTCTGATAGAAAATGAAACGTTAGTATAGGCACGCATGTAATTATTTTTACGGCTGGGTTATCAGAAAATATTTATTTAATTATGAAAAACGTTAGTAGTTGGTAGACAATTTACTCAAGTAAAGAATTGCTCAGTTAATTAATTATCTCAAAAAATGAATTATACTCAACCCTCACAACTTTTCATCATTTTCACTTAATTTTACAATAATTAAAAGTGTCTTCAGCACAAGTGGAAACGATATTCTCCAAATATGGAAAAATGTCGACAGTCCGTTCAAATGTCAAACTTTTGCACTCTTCTCCTGCTCACACACTTGACTGCAAATTTTGCGCCCAGCAGAAAAAAATCTTTCTACTTCTTTTAACAATCTGCACCTTCCAAAAATTGCGTTTTATATTTTTCTTCCTGTCACATTTTCAGCCATGTACAAATAATAAAAATTCCTTTTACGTAGCCACAATTTTTTTGCCTTGTTCCTTCTTCTTCAAAGACTACTGTATGTGTAGGAGTGTCAATGAATCCAACACCATTTTCCTCCTTCTTCAGATGTACATTCTTTTTTTACAATGTGACAGCAACAAATCACTTTCTTCCTTATTTCTCCTATCTTCCTCCTCCAGCACGTGAATCAAAAAGCGTTTCTGCAATTTACGACATGTGTGCGTTGAAGAACCCGAAGAAGTAAAAAAGAGGCTTCCTCTCAGCTTCAGCTATTTTTTGGTGGTTAGTGGGTCCCACCAAAAAGAGCACTGCAGACTAGCGACTACTGTAAACAAAGATAACGACCAAATCCAACGTTCCACTGCCTACCTCCTTCTCCTTTCAAATGTTAAGAGAACACTAAAATATGCTTCACCTGTTGGGTTTTCTCATTGTTTAGCTTGCTCTAGTGTTTGCGCAGCGTACGTACTTTGTAGCTGTATTATTCATATCCCTGTTCTGTCTCAGTGAGTCTTCACTCGCTAAAAAATCCTATTACTAATCCCATTTTCGATATGCATTGTTACCTCGTGCAGAACTTGTATATGTGTACTCTAGTGAAGTAATCCGTACGTCATTTTCCCTTTGAGGGAGGAAAAACGGACTTTAGGTACAATTTACAATCATCACTGCCATTGCAGATATATTTTGCAGTGCCGTGCCGTGTGGCTGTGGCTGTGCTGTTCCTCTGCAGAGCACTGAAAAGGTATAAATAAGCTTGTTATGTTGGATGGGTCAGAGTCGGGCGCTGCCCCTTTTTTTCTCTTTTTTTACGCGCTCCTTCGTTCAGTTTTTCTTTTCGTTCAATCAAGTTGCATTATAGTGGATTTGCTTTCAACTTATATTTTTTCAAAATACGATATTATTATTGTTATGATTATTAGCCTTTGCAGCGCAATCGCTATTTACTGAAAGGAGAGAAGAGAAAAGAAAAAGAGAAAAAAAATTTATACGGTAAAACTTTTGCTTGCTGTGCTGTCTCCTTTTTCCTCTCCCTGTGCCTCCCATTTATTTTTAAAGGCTTTTCATTTTTATACAGACGTCACTTCTATAAAAAACGGACGAACGAAAGGGTATTTTTCTTCATTTGAAAAAAATGTGTTTTCTTTTCTCTCTAAAACACTTTCAAGGTGCAGAGGGGGTGGCAGTTTTGAAAAAAATGGATATGAATGCGAACCCATTCCGCATTGCATTTTACAATCCCATCGGAAATACTAAAGCAAATAGGGTGTACCTTCAGCAACGTGGACTCCTAAGAGCAGAGTTACAGTAACATCAAACGCTTAAAAAACCACAACCACACTCAGCTTCACCACTACCATGCACAGCAAGTAGGTATTTTCTGCTGCATTTTAGCAAAACTTCATCCCACCTTTTTTATTAGCTCAACAATAACTTCCTATTTTTAAAGGTGGGCTTCATCCCGGTTCAAAACCAATTTTTTTCATACCCAGCTGGGTCTATTGATGAGTCTTGGGCTCCCTAGCAATCCATTGCAGTATAACCAGCGCTTTTTTTAAAGGAGTGCTGCTGCTGATGCTCCTTGCTTGTCCACATTTCAGTTTCAGACTTCTTTTCATTTAAAAAGCTCCATCGTTAATCCCAGCTCCGTCCTTCTGGTTTTCTTCCGCACATGCATAATAACGACTCATTTTTATAGACCGTCCATCTGATTAAAGTGCCTTTGTTGATGCCTACACTCTCCCAGTGTTCTGCTACAGTTAAAAACTACCACACAATTGCCCACACACCTTATACCTGGGATACATATTTTTCTCAGATAGATATCTCAGCTTGTTTACCTGTTCCCGTCATTTTTATCATTATTGCGACGGTAAAATAGATTTGCAGTTGTGATGTAAGTTTTCTCCCTCTCTCCATTATCCTTTTGCACTGGGCTGATACTCTCAAGCTCTCAAGAATGAAAGTTTAGTAAAAGGCGTTCCTTTTAAAAAAGCTTTTTTCCTCTCCCTCGCCATTATTTGTCTCTTCGTGGTCGGTACGGCGTACTTGACAAGAAGTCATAGTCAGCGAGAATGCCATCCAATGAAAAGTAATGATGATGACAAAGAGAACTTACGACATGTACTTAATTTTATTTAATTGTGCGAACGCATTAGAGCAAAATGTTGGTAAAAAACAGAATTCACCTTTGCTTTAATGGACTAAAGGTAAGGCCAACAGGCTATCAGTAAAAAAAATGCGAAAAATCAGGTAGCATACCTATTCATACCTACCCCTGCTTGTTTGCTCTAACATTCTCTTCTCTGTGGATGGATGAACCAGGTAAAAGATTTTTATGATATGGGTACGCTTTGTTAAGTCAAGAACAAAAACATTATGAAATATATTATTTTTCTGGCAAAAAAATATGTTTTTAAAGTTTAGCTTGGTTTTATAGCGATAGCGAATTTTTGAATGGCTGCATTTTTTCTCGCTGGTTATATCTGTGGCTATGCATTCGAATTCCTTCAAAATAAAAGAATACCTACATATCGTACTGGTGAGGTGAGACAGGATAATGGGAAAATAAACTGGATTATTGTAACTTGAAAAGGTTCAGGCTGGTTCAACTACAAAGTTGTGCTTCCTCCTTTGTTCTTTCTTGTTTTCAGGTAAAGATCGCAAGGGCTGATGTGTGTATTCCTCTCGCTAGCTTATTTTTAAGGTATCCGCTCTCGCAAAAATAGTGACTGTATAATCATTATAATGAATGATGTGTGTGCTGTACGAGAGACAAAGGGAAACGGAAGTGACATATCTGTAATGTGCTGCACTAACTTAGCTGCAATAACTCTTTATCTTGCGAGCTTATAGCTTATAGGCCACTTCATATAAATATTTATGAAAAGTTGAGCGCATAAAAATGGCGATGACTTTGAAGATAAGAGTAAAGAAGGGTTAATTTTTTATCTAAAAAAGTCAAGTTTAATGCACTTAATTAAATGCTGCTTCACTGGAATTTCCTGTTCACTATTTTTTGTTGAGTAAGTACGTGTAATTCGTATGAATTAGTTGTAATCTAACAGCAATTTATGGCATTTTTACTGTTTGCTTCTGTTGGAAATGACATGGAATTGATTGATGGGGAAATTGAGTGTGAGTGTAAATTCATTCAACTCAAGCAAAAACTCATTCTTCTGGATAAAAAAATAGCAACGCCCGGTGGATGACCTTACAAGATTTTCATCAATGGTATGAATTGTAAAATGAGCTATTGAAAGGGGCCAGACGACACTGACCGTGTATCCCTTTTGTATTCCATTTCCAGCGTGAGCGTGACAGACACATTGCCTCTTGCGATGAGTGTGAAAGCCACTAAAAGGCTATTGAAAATTTCTCTCTGAATCGTTTCCAATTAAAAGCCTACCTATTTTAAAGAAACGAAGTGTCCTGCTGTGTACAAATATTTTGTGTGAGATAGACAATATTCTGTTCTAAAAATAGGCAGCCGAGTACATGAGCAGAAAGGCAGGTGTAGAAATCCTATTTAATTCATGATTGCACTACTGCTGTGCACAGATTACAATCTTCTTTTTGTTCAGTCTTCAGTTCTCCTAGACTAATGAGAGGAGTGAGAAGAGAATACTCAGGGATATGAGCCGTGTCGTGTCTGTGTGGACAGAAGACTTAGAGAAAAAGGAGTATGGCGATGGCTGCACACTGACAAGTAAATCCGACAGGTGTGATGGGAACAATAAAGTAAAATAGGCATAAAAAATATGTGCTTAAACATGCACAAAACTATTAGTATTTTACATTGGTCGTGTTATCCCAGCCACCAGTTTTAAAAAAAAGTTCTTTAAGATAATTATTCAGTTCCTTAGAGCTAATAGCTACATAAAGTAGGTACACGGATACCATATTACCCCGATATAACTTTAGAAATGCTCATCTTCAGGTGCAATCGCTTTTATCCTCTTAAAAAGCAGGAAGAAATGTGTTTATTCAAAATGATTTCAGCATCAGATGTTCCAATTCAATGAATGTCATCTGGTTTTTGAAAAAAAAATGTTTTTTTTTCATTTACTACGCTTTTAGGTACTTGTAAAGAGGGTGTAATAATAATGTCATGTCAGATGATATGATATCTGAAAAGCTCAAAATTCTAAAAAGCCTTGAAAAAATATATGGGGCTGTGGCTGTAGACAGGAACTCGTTTAATCTGCACAGGATGACTATAAATTCTATGTAATTCAAGCAAAACGGATGCTTCTCCTAGATTTGCTGACGAAATCTAGATATGGAGTGAAATCGCACATGTCAAAAATATCTTCGGAGAGTATCACATCCACAATCCATCGCATCGCAAGAAAAATAATTTAGCATGGAAAAGAAGTACATACTTTTCAAGTGCACACTATTGAAGTAATTCAAAATCATATCATCAGATCATTTTCTCGGCAATCATCCCTTGTCACCAGTAATCACCCGCAAATGACATGATTACTAGCTTAATTGATTTAATTCCTCACTACTTCCATTTACTATAAATGCCACATCAGATTACAATTCTGCCATTCCCTACATATAGTATTTCAAGCTTTTAATACTTCAGTCTGAATGAAGTTGCAAGTTTGCATAAAAGATATGCATAATACAAGAGCACATAAAACTCACACCATCTCCTAATAATTCTCACCTGACATCAGCGATGCAAAAAATTCGCTCACTACAAAGCCTGAAAATAAATACAGACGGAGTGGGCAATATTTCACCACACCACACAAATGCGAACTAGTTTTCTCACAATTAAAAAGAGATCTAGAAAAAAAGGTGCTAGTATAAGTGCACTTTGAGCCTGAGCACTAATATCCACCTCATACATAATTTTTTTTGCAGCCGTCCACTCTAATTCACATCGTCCCAGTTTATTATACAGCACGGGCAGCGCAGCGTGTCAAGCGCAGGCTAGAAATCAACTATAAATATATTTTTGATAATTGCTGAGATAGCAGCAGCTAAACTGTAACTAACTACCAGTAATAAAAATAATAATAATTCTCTCAAGCTGCAAGAATTTGATACATGCGATATGATATGTGCGATCATGGTCAGAGTCATATTTACAATTTACCTGGTGGATGTTGCGTACTCAAGAGAAGTGCACTCACTGGCATATAGTGCAAAGTCCAAATCTGTAAAATTGCAAATTTATTCAGTTGACTTTGTCTCTTGTCTATAGCTTATAGAGTGTATAGCTATAAGTATCTTGGTATAATTTTTGATCCTGTACTCAGTTTTACACATCACTACAATTGCATCACAGAACGGATTTCAGGAAAAATTCAGTATCTGAGGGGCTTCAAAAAATATCTGAATGAACATGTTTTTAAAATTATTGTGAACTCTCACATTCATTCAGTAGTTGACTATGGCCTGGATGTGTGGGCAACCCAAACTGACGATAAACTGAACAAACTACAAGAGAAAATCGACAAGTTGATCGTTGATTTTGTGTACCCATCATACGCGAGAAATGAGAAGCGTGCTGGGAAAGTAGATGTTAATTTAATTAGAGCCAATATGGACTTTCTAACTGTTAAGCAACGGAGAGATTTTATTATGTTGAAACTGTGTTATAAAGAGTTTACTTCGGATATGTTTGATGTATCTGATAGGCAGAAGGAGAAAGATCTGCCTTGTATTATAGTACCAAAATTGAAAACTGAATTTGCGAAGTCAAGCCTTTTTTTATAGAAAAATACTTTTGTGGAACAGTCTGCCCAAAAAGATTTGTATTAAAGAGTGCGGGCGTACTGCATTTCTAAATTATGTGAAAGATTTTGTTAGTAGATCTTAGGAATAATCATTATAGCTAGTAAATTTATCTATTTTGTCCGTGTCCCCATTGGGAGACCAATACAATGTATTGAAATGGCTTGACACGTTAATAAAGAGCAAATTCAAATTCAAATTCAAATGCAGAGTTCTTACTTAACTTTTTGCTGGTTTTTGCAACTTAAAAGGAAGGTGTGCCAAGCGAAGGATGCTACTTCATAATGAGTGGTTGTAGATTATGCGCATATTTATGTAGGTGCATAGCTTATGAAAGCTTTGAAGAAAGTTTCCAATTAATTGATGTTACTGAATTAAAAGATCTAACAAAATTGGAAGTTATAGGTTAGGTACAAGTTTTTTGCGGCTACAGCCAAAATAAAATTCAAGTATGAGGAATATGCATGCAAAGTGGGAAAGATGGCATGATACTGGTCGGTAGATACATATTGATGGCATTAGGTAAAAGTAAATTAAAGTTTCTACATTCAAGTCTAGTAGCCAAACGTAGGTAGGTTCAAGGAGCCAACTGATTTACATAAGGTACCTCAGGAAGCCATAGTTCAAAAATCCTGTGCCTTGTTCGGCACATAGGCGCAAATGAAGAAACGCCAATAAAGTTTCATTGCACTTAATTTTTTTGGCGTGCTTATACATTCGCTCAATCATTTACGATCATAAAAATGTACGGGCGACGGTCATATGGTACAGTAACCTTAAATGAACTGTGATTTTAGCGGGTGCTGATGTCTACAAAGTTGTTAAAAATGATGTAAGGGAAATGAGAAAAATGATACTTGAAAGGAGCATTAAATGAACTATACTGTTTCCCTTTTTTAGTCTCGAGAGTCTGCTTCCGGCCTGTACTGCAAAATTGCGTTAACCCAACACACAAAGGTGGTGAAAACAAAGAAGACAGAAGTTGCCCAGGTATGGAAATGGAACATAATAATCTGTTTATTAACGCACATTTTCTGCAGACGCAAACTTTTTATAACTTTTACTCTTCTAGACTAGCTTCAATTTCATGAGTGAAACGGTTTGATTCCTTTTGCAGTTCATAGGTTGCCGAGCCAACTTCAACGAGAGCTTCAACTTCAAACTGGGGGCAGACTTGCTCGACACTGCAAGCATTTCCATTCAATTGATGTATGCCCAGCCGGGCTATAACAAAGGTATTATTGGTCAG
>JAHZND010001596.1:0-11333 GCA_027744115.1 Acrocyrtus sp. NNG-2020 | reverse complement strand
ATCACATTCTGGGATAATCATAACGCGTCATATTTTCTCCAAAATAGAGAAAAAGGCAGATGGATGGGAAGCATTATAACGGGAGTATGAACATATCCCTCGCAGTTCAGTGTACTTGCACACAGATATTCCAGCAATAACGACAGTTTTTCTTTTAGAAAAAGTGGAAAGTATAGAAATGGGTGCTGATATGATGTTCCTTTTGCAAAGAACCATAAAGAATATTTTTTTGGAGAAAAAAAACTGGCGGAGCATCAACAGCACATAATGACATTCAATAAATGCTACCGTCAGCATCTGCCAGAGTGTCAGAAGACAGAAAAAAATGCAGATGAGAAAGTTTCAGTACGTCATAAATAAGGAGAAAGTGGAAAGGGAGAAAAGTGACGAGAATAAAGAAAACGTTTTATTTTTTTGAGCTTGCCAACGCCAAACACTTCCCCATTACATTTTGCAGCCACTCACTACTCATATTTACAAGGAAAGCAAGTAACTTCAGCTGAAACATCATAAAATGCATATTACATTAAGAAGTAGAGAGAGCCGTGGAAAAAAGGAAGAGAAATGAGTGGAAGGAAATGTAACTTTTGCGTGTTATTTTTTAAAAAATATACGCATTTATATTTACAGGAAGGTGCATCCTCTTCCTTCCACAATCACTATACTGCTACTGCTACCCCATTAAATTCACATTTTTAAAGGGAAAGATATGGATTATGCCTTTTTCCTTCCCAACATATTTTTCGCCGGTCCTCTGAAAAAAAAATATATTTGCTGCGTAAATTCTTTAGTAATTTTTTCCTCGCTCTTTTCACCCATCTCATATCTTGTGCGGGGTTATCAACTATCAAAATAAAATTTTTCTTCCTTGGCATACTGGATAAACTCCAATGAATAATTTTTTTCTTATCCCCATATTGGAAGAGTGGTCAGTATATACACGCTAGCCTTTAATCCTCTTATCCAAAATGGATGAGACCCTGCTTAACCCGATATTCAACATGTTTCCTTAGAATATATTTTTTTCATGAAAGCAAAACACATTTTTTTCTCTGTTGCTGTATAATGATGAGCTTGCATCAAGCTGAAGACATCGTAAAAGACAACCGGAAAAATCTGTTGTTTTCAAGATAAAAATGTTTATATCAGCTACACGCTCGCTGATGTTTTTTTTGTTAGGAGAATGATGAAATTAGTAGCTGTAGATTTTTGTCGACCCTTCACAGCTCAGAAGGATACTTTTTGTAGAACAAATTAAATGTTTTCGTACAACAGTCAACATTCCTGTTTTCCCGCTTTTTATAGCAATGTCTGTATTTTTTGGTGGCGAAAGCTGACTAAAAAATCTACGATGCCCATATCGTGCCTATTGCTATTTCCCATCTAGTGAAAATGCAACCGTGGTTGGTAAGGTTTGCTGACTCTCTCCTCATCTCGTGAAAGCGGTGAAGATTGTCGTGAATGGATCAATAATACGTACATCCTTAGAGCTTGGCTCGATAATAGTAGTCTCATAGGCTCACGTTTCCATCCCTTTTTTCTGGCAGAGTGCGCCGCTGGAATGCAACCGAGGAAGGAGTAAAAAAGCTTGGCTAGATTGTAGCCGTATCCAGCTTATAGAGCTACTATGCCCTGTTCTTTTATGTCCTACGCACTTTTTTTCCTCCACGAGCAAGGCATAAAAAAACGCTGGTGCAGGAGCACAGAACACAACATTTTTTTTTCTTCCTCAGTCCAGGAAGATAGTCTGGTTTATTTTTATAGGGAGTGGAAGCTGATAAGCGGGTAGTAGCGTGGATAGAAGTAGTGAAATAGCACATACATTATAGAAGAGGATGAAGGTGATACCAAAAAAGTAACCAGACGAAGAAGGAGAGGGAATAATGGCCTTTTTCTCGCTCTCCATTTCTCCCTTTCACTTTTTTTTTCAACGGAATCTGTTTTATTCGGGAAAACTGAAGGAAAAGATAAAAAAATAGTCATACACAAAAGAACATTAACAGACGCTCCTTGCACGCGTCTCGAAAAAAAAAGTCTATGAAGTTGAATGCGTTTTTTTCTTCTTCTTCCTTTTCATGAAGATGATGATGATGCAACAAGAAACAAGTCCAAAAGACTTGACCTGATGGGTTTGGAATGATGTAACCTTTGCTCATGCATTAACCATTTACAACTGTAGACACAGGAAATGTCCGTGCTGGTTTTTCGAGAGATCCACAATCCACACAGAAAGAGAAAAGAAAAAAAACTGCAGTTTCAGGCTTTTTTCCCTGTTTTCTCCCTTTTTTTGCTGGTTTGCGTTATTACTAAATATTAAATTGAGTGCAGTTTTATTCTCTTCCTGGAACATCCCATTCTCAGACCGGTCAGAACTGTCAGCTTTAACTTTTCCCACAAGAAAAAAATGCATTCACATTCATGCTATAAAATTATATATATTTTTTTTCAAGGGAAGAAGGTAGTGCAGAGTTGCCATTCCAAAAAAATAATCAATAGCAGAATATATATATTTTTTCTCTTCCTTTTTTCTTCAACAAAAAAAGACAACTTTCAATTTCAAGAATTTTCGCCCCTCATTAAAATTAAGACGGGCAACTTATCAAGATTATTACAACTTACTTAACAAAGCATAATAATATACTTCCAGTTTATTTAAACTGCTACCACCCACAAGCAAATATGTAAATATTTCAACATTTTTTTATGCTGCCGGCGTGTGCGTATGGAAAGCAAACAGAAAACTTTAATTTTTTTAGCGTTACGTCCCACGTCCCACGTTCCTTTTTTATTGTAATTGTGTACATCTTGATAAATAATATTTCCCTTTTAAAACTTCCTCCTTTTTTCCTATTTCCTTATAACCATATTTATTTATATTTTTTTTCGTTGTGAGTGGCATACTCCGCTACACAATCTATATGAAGTGCACGCTTCTTCAATCTTGTGCGGGATAGAGAAAGGAAAAGAGGAAGCTATTTTGTTGGTAGTACCGCATGAAAACCTGACATCGAAAAATCATAGAAAAAAAATATATACAGCGCATTCTATATGAAGTGCACGCTTCTTCAATCTTGTGCGGGATAGAGAAAGGAAAAGAGGAAGCTATTTTGTTGGTAGTACCGCATGAAAACCTGACATCGAAAAATCATAGAAAAAATATATACAGTGCAGCTATATGGGAAGGCAAAGGCACACACAAGTAAAAATCATTTTTTCCCAAACTTCTCCCAAACAAACCGTTACGGGAAAAAGTTATCAAGGTAAAAAAGGGAATGGAAACGGACAATATTTATTCTCCGTGAAAATAGCTGGAAATACATATTGCTGTAGCTTCTCCCCTAAAAAAAGTCAGGTCAAAAACCTTGTTGCGGTCTTGATTTGGACAATATTTATGCTCCGTGAAAATAGCTGGAAATACATATTGCTGTAGCTTCTCCCCTAAAAAAAGTCAGGTCAAAAACCTTGTTGCGGTCTTGATTTTTGCTGTTGTTTTTTATCCTTATAGGAAAAATTGTGTATCTATATTTCTCTATAAAGGAAAATACGGTAAAGGTGGGAAGGAAAGTGGAACTTTTTTTTTTGCTTTTGTACTTTTTTCCCGACAAAAAAATGATCACGATCAGAGGAAAAAATACGAGAAAAGCGTCCTTTCTTCTCGGGTGCTAAAAGGAATTGAGATTGAACAAGGCTATATTTATACGGATGCGTGTCATTCTCGAAAATGACTTTGTTTGAGTTGCTACTTTTTTTATGAAATGCGAAAATCCACGAGTGACGAGATTTTCGCAAATATTCAGATCTTCTTCTCACCATGATTTTTTGATTGTGCAGCTAACTCATTTTTTTCTCTCTTGTTCTGGAGTGTACATTTTTTGAAGAAAGAAAGAAATTGTATGCAAAAAGTGTACTTTTTTTTTCTTGCTGAGAGTTTGAAAAAGGAGAAAATGTGAAGTTAGCACGTCCTATTTTTTTTACTCTTTGAGAGCCCTTCAATCTCCCTCTTTCCTTTTCTTTTTTCTGCCTTGGTGCATATTCCTCGCATTTCCTATGTTACTTCCACCTCTTTTTTCACTTTTATTATCCTGTTCACGCTCTCTTTTTATTGCAAAGGAGAACTTCCTTTTTCTTTTGTGGCTGTTTCTACACATTTTCATATATTTTCTTTTTTTCCAGGCGAGAGCCACTCCTATTTCTTGAGATAACAAAAGCCACAACTGTAATAATATTAAGGGTAATGAATTTCAAATAAACCTCAAAAGCTTCATCCTTTTGCAAAGATGATAATTTTGGAGGAAAGCGTTTTAGCGTTTCCTCAGGTGCTAGTTGCCCTTGAGCACTTCCACTTTTCCCCCAAAAAAATGTAATTTCTTTTTGCACACATTTCTGAAAGGAAACGAATATTTTTGTGCCTTTTTACATGCGGAAAGAATCTGAAGCAATTTGAGAGTGAACAAGAACTGCTAATGCACTAATTAGCGGGAACAGTAAGAAAAAAATGTAACATTTTGTTTCTATAATTAGTCACACACACTTCTTATCTCTTCATAACTAAGTCTTGTCACGTACAGTGTGTGCATTAGCAGAATTAGCATATTTTCCGCTGATGAATGAGCCGGTGTATTTTGTCCTATCAGCAAAAAAAATATAACGATTATTACCACTTCCCCACTCCACATCACATTCCCAGCCATAAATATAACAGGCTGTAGTCAGATCATAAAAGAAATTGTCGCTTGAATTAGCATTAACAACACTCACGAACCAAAAAAAGAGGAAAAATTTTCTGGCCGTGATGGGAAACAAAATGGTAATAGGCTCCGGTGCTGAGTAAAATGTTAGTGCGTAAAAGTGGGCTATTTAGAGTTTATAAAGATTAGCAAAGAGCGGGAAAGTAATATGTAAAAAAATATTTTGTTTAACCTTTTTAGCATGCCCTATTTACTCACTTTACGCAACTTACTGCTCAAAATTGCTGTTTTGTGGGGAAGTGGAAGTCAAAAGGCACTCATAAAAGTGCTATTTGTTTAGATACAGTTCACAATTATGAGCTGTGTTATAGTCTATAGCATGGTAACTTTGTCTTATGATGGGATTGCGTAATAGGCACCGTCCTCAGTTTAAGTGTTATAAATTAGAAAATGACGTGAAGAATTATGACTTGCGTTACCTCCCAGATTGGTATTTCTTTGTAAATTTGTTTCGTGTTTTATATTTTTTTTAAAAATAGTTCAGGGGAAAGGGCACAAAGCGTAATTTTTATTCTCAATTCAAGTGAACTGACGAGTACATACTATAATTAGGTTATTTTGGAGTGTTCAATCACGTCAACAACAGCATATCATAAACTTTTACTTTTGCCTCTTTTTCCATTCATTCATGGTGCCCACTCCTTCCTTTGTGAGTTTATTTTCCTCTGTGTGGGAGCAAATATCTGCGTCAATGTGTGAACTAAGCGGGTTAATGTTATTCGGGCTATTTATAGGAAAGTAATAAACAGAAAGCAAAATGTGAGCGAGCATGAGCAAAAGAAAAAAATATAATTTCATAAATAGGAAAAAATATTTATAAACACAATGGCACTGATGTCATCCCGAGATGGAGAAACTTTTTTTTTTCAAAAGAGAAATATGGAAAAGGATTTCATTGTAAAACGTCGAGGGTGACACGAGAAAAAAAAGTTTTCTCTTTGTGATAAAAAAGAGCAGCACTCATTTTTATATGATGGAGATGTGACTGTGAATGACACGAAACTAGCGAATATGATTATATTGATGATAAAGTTTGAGACGGAAGGATGGAACGAAAAAAAGTTTTTTCACAAAAAAATCATACGTTAAAAAAGGACACAGGCTGGTTCTGTTTCTACTATTGTGAAAGAACTGCCTTGACTGGGAAAATACAAAATTAAAAATTAATTTAAATGCCAAAAGATAGGCACTTTATAGTTCACGTTAACATTTAAAAACATTTTTTAAAAACATTTTTATTTAAAATACTGTTTGGCAGGAGTATCTTAAAAGCAATTTTTTTTCTGTTGAAAACTAAAGAAGAAGAGTGCACTTCTGCAGTCAAAAAAGGACGCTACTAAAAAGGCCCTCCTCCTCAGAAAAGTTCTCTTTTTTGGATGGCAGATAAGAAGGAGCATGTAAATAATTGATGAGCTCAGATCGATTTTCCATTTTTCAAGAGAATCTTTTTTTCTTCTTTTCTCTTCCTCTCGCAATCGAAAAAAGCACTCCGGAGCTCAACCTCCAGTACAATTTTCACACTGCAACATTTAAATATCCCTTCTTCCTCTCTCTTCCTACTTCTTAGGTACCTTCTGCACGTGTACCACCATCAAAAAAAATATACGCAACACGATGTAATAACCTTAACCTAAATGGATGGAGAAGAAGAAAAAAACCACTCTCAAAAGCTTTAGAAAGTTCTTCCTTACAGATTCCACGATAATAATACAACTTTTCATCATTATGCTACCATCCACATTTCCAAAAAAAATTCTTTAAGCGGATCGCGCCGCAAAAAAAAGTGTAAAAAACTTTTTTTCCCTCTCATTCTCATTACTTACGCTATTTAGGTTAGCCCTTTAAAAAAATTCTCTACACTCTACACCCTTTTGCAAAGTTTATTGGAAAGCCGCATTATTACAAAAATATGTGCTCTTAAGCGGACCGAGAGTCTGATCAGAATGGGACTTTTTTATGTATGATTTTTCATAACTAAATTAATCCAGTGGGAGCACCAAAACTCGTAAGCGCTCATCAACTTTTCATTCATTTTTTTTTCTTTTTAACTTTCATTACTGCTCAGCTTCCATCCTGCAGCTCATCAGATGTAATATATCAGCACTTTGTATTGCACTCTGAAATAAGCGGGCCCTACTACAAAAAGCAAATTAAAGGAATTAGTCTGCTACTTATTAGTGCTGTATGGCATGTATGGAAAACCACAATGAAGTTTATAATCAACTTAAGTAATAGTACTGGGAAAGGTAAAAAGCATTTCATTTTCATCGGGCTCTCCTGTTCTGCTACTATAGCTCCCGCTCCCAGCGAGTCTCTTTTTTTTATGAGGGAAATCCTTCAATCTCCTTTTCTCCTCACTTCCTCTTCCCCACAAGGGAGAGCTGTGGAGAGGGGAAAAGAGGGAATCAAAAAATATATATTAAAAAAAAGTTTTTGAGCAGAGTATTAATAAGTACTACGTCCGTGTGTACATCCCTCCACGTAATAATTTTCTTTTTTTAGCTACCTACATGCCATTCATTTTCATTTAATTTTGCGTGCCATGCTCCCCTGTCATCGTCCTCCTAGCGTCGCCTTCGCCTCTTGTAATGCTCACAACTCCAAACTCCTCACCCGTATATTAGTCTCACACACTGCTTATATTTTATGTAGCTGTTTGGATTATAGATGACAAACAAATTACTGCTCTTTCACAACTTTTCCCTACATTTCTCGTCAAAATGTAGTGGACATGCCAAAACACTATGAAAACTTCACTCCCGCTGAATTTTCTACGCAGATATTATGTAAATGAATGGAGCAGTGTGTTTCGCAGTTGGTAGTAAACAAAATATATGTATTTTTAGCCACACCAGAAATTATTATGTCATCCACTGCAAAAAAAAATACTGCTATCTTGCACGCTCATACTTATACTCTTACATCACATCACATCCTTTCCTCTCATATTGGGCGACTTGTGGTTATCGTAATAATACATTATGTGGAAAACACACCTTAAGGCCCTTTTCCTCGCCTCAGCCGCATTTCAGTAATGAATGGAGCAGTGTGTTTCGCAGTTGGTAGTAAACAAAATATATGTATTTTTAGCCACACCAGAAATTATTATGTCATCCACTGCAAAAAAAATACTGCTATCTTGCACGCTCATACTTATACTCTTACATCACATCACATCCTTTTCTCTCATATTGTGCGACTTGTGGTTATCGTAATAATACATTATGTGGAAAACACACCTTAAGGCCCTTTTCCTCGCCTCAGCCGCATTTCAGAGCAAGAAAAGGAACGGAAAATTACATTTTCTTTCCGTTCCTTCCAACAAAAAAAGTCTTTTTTTCTCTCTTTCATGCAACATTACATCCGTACAAATACATGCATTACGAACATCTAACAAGACATGTCTGCTTTTTTACCTTCCTCTCTCTAGCCCTAGTCAAATATATATATTTTTGGAATGGATGTCATAAAGGAGAGCGCATTTCTTGGCTTTTTTTCCTTTTCCCTTCCCATTTCCCAATATTAAATATAATTTGTGTATATTTCGCTGGAGGAATATCGCTGGAAGAACCAAGTCTCAGTTAAGTTCTTTCCAGACAACCGCGCTCCTTCTTCAATGTTGATGTAATATGATACGTGCATTGCCTCTGTAGCCTGTACTTTCCCTGAAAACCGGGGAGAGGAAGCATTCATGGCATGGGCTGAAAGTGCGTCTTTTCAAGAGAGAAAATGGGAAGGAAAGAGAGAGAGAGAGTCCTTTTTCCATCCCAACAAAAAAAAATCTAAGCAGGAGGGATGGCTCTTTACTTCACTCTCCTTTCCTAACTTCATGCGTGTGTTTTCCGCAGTGTGCAATATAATTTGGAACTTACACACAAAGTTCAAATAAACCTTTAGAAGAGTGCATTTCCCACACAAAGTCTGTACTCACAATCAAAGTACAGGAGGAGCGCACAAAAAAAATTATTTTCCAGCCGGAAAACTTCGGGCAACTGTATATCCCCGTATATATAGCTCCGGCAGATCGGATACTGGAAAAAATTTAGCTGAAAGAGTTTTCAGGGTAAGGAAAGGAGCTCTGTTTTGTGAGCATTGTCCTTATACAAAAAAAAAGGAATGTACATTGTTAGCAGAAGGGAATAGAAGAGGAACAAACTTAGCGTTTTCCCCAGTCCACGCTACAAAAGACTACTGCGAGCTTCCACTAACAGAAAAATAAAAAGGGACATGGTTGGCTGAGTCCTGTATAAGTTGGTAGTTGGTAGTAAAAGAGGGAAGAAAACATGAAATGAAGCTGAAGCCTTTCCTGTCTCTCCAGCGTGGCCTGATGGCTCGCAGCAGATTTTTGGTTAGGGAAGGTTGGCTGGTTTGGGAGGGAACAACGACCTCGCTGGCATTTTCACTACTACTGCCGCACATACGAGCACACAAACTCACTTCTCGAAATGTATAAAAAAAGTTACGTTCAAAATATGTACCTAAGCTAAAAAAAGGTGCTATAAAGTAGTATGGCGGTATACTGGCACTGTAACCGTACACCGCACTTTCTTTTTTAGCAGACGATATGACGATACCCTCTTAAAATGCATTTCTATAGAGCTTAACTCGCTACAAATATCATAAAATGGGTAATATCCACCTGAAAATAATAAATGGGAGAGAAACTTTCTCTTTACTGTGGGTACACGAGTACGCTTAAATACCACTTTCTCCCTGGTTCTACTGATTTCCCTCGTTGCTCTTGTCCAATACATGCAATGCACGTACATACAATATTCGGCCTACGTGAACGTTAGACCTTCCTGGGTGAGCTGAATACATCCACTTTCATAAGAAAAACGGCGGTAGGAAGGAGAGTGGGAGCGTGCGAGTATGGAAAAAATAATGGAAGAGCCGTCTCAAGTACAGAAAAGATGTGCATGTCCTGGAGCACGAAGCTCGGCACTATTCTGCAGTTATTATGAGCTCGTTTTCTAAGGATAATTTTTTTATTCNTGCATGTCCTGGAGCACGAAGCTCGGCACTATTCTGCAGTTATTATGAGCTCGTTTTCTAAGGATAATTTTTTTATTCTTCTGAGAAAGATGTATTAACGGAATAAATACGATAAGAAAAAAAATATGACGTATGGAAAAATGGGTTTGATGGCGGTGCAAACACAGAGGCAGTGGAGAAAAAAAGGATATTACGAGACGAACCCGTTTATTACGGCGGCTTTTGTGTAGCAACAAGAGAGGATAGAATGACAGAATGGAATGGAGAGAGGTCTAGCGTAGGAAATGGAAATGCATTTTCTTTTCGCTTTCACTACAGCTACATAACAGGAAGAAAAAGGTTGTGTGGATGAGAATATCGAGAAAAAAAAATGTTTGTGGAGGCGCTGGTGGAAGTGGAGTGGAAGGCCGCATGGTAGTGAAAAGGAGAAGAGGAATGGGAGGCTCAACTCCTCGGCCTTGTGTCTATCACGAAGATGCACAGATGGAGAAGGGTGAAGCTCAAGGACTCGTTTGGCAGCGTGAGTGGAGCCGGGGCTACGACTTTTCTCCTGGAATGGAGTTGGACTATGGCTTGACTCTAGAGCTGGTTAGGGAAGGCAAAGGAAAAGTTGTTTTTAGTATGGTTCAATGACCAGAAAGCTGACAGGAGTGCATCTTACCGGTGAAAGTAAGAAGTAGCGGGAAGGAAGGGGGAGCTGATGCTGATCTGAATAGAGCTACAAATAGGAGAGTACAGAGAAAGTGGAAGGTTTTTGTCGGCTGTGCTTAGAAGCTTGATGAGACCTAAAAAAATTTCTCTTTCATTCACCAGATGGGTCGACCTTCACTCTAAAACAATTTGTGTTCTGGCTAGGAAAAGTGAAATGAGCAGAGGTCCAAAGTTGAAATGAAAGGAAACACTCTGCAAAAAAGGGACAATAAAAGTTTGGATGCGAAAACAGTAGCTTCTGTAAATAAAGTTAACTTTTTAGTATGACCACGGCTCAAAGCTATGTGTACAGTGGAAATGGTGAGAGTGCTTTTATGCAATCTGAAGGTAGGATGCTGTGAAGTGAAAGGATTGCTCAATGTGGTCGCTTGTGCAGAGACCGCCTGAGGTGAGATAAATGTGAAAAGGTTTTGTAATGGAATGTAATTTAATTAATTAGTGAGGATGAGAAGTATTCATCTGCTAGCTTGAATTAGGGCTACACCCCCATTCCCCGGATTTGCTCTTTATTCAAGTGCCCAGATGAATATATTTTCACTTGGAACAAAAACTTTTCCTGGATTTGACATTTCATTATTTTGTCTCTCTGGAGTTTGTTCGGATTGTTCATATAAACTCAGCGGGTGGTTTAATGATGGTAAAGTGCATTGTTATTTTGCTGGAATAGTATGCCCTCATAACCTGAGGAGAATGGATTCTGGATTCTGGCCTGTACTGAGGAGATATCTACTCTTCTCATGCAATTTATAATTGGTTTGATTGTTTTCCGTCAAAAGAGATGGGAAGTAAGTTTGGGGTTTAGGCGTCTCCGTGAAAGTGATAGCAGAAGCTTCCTTTTATGAAGCTGTATTGTGTACAGCAAAAAGGGTTGAATTTTGC
>JAHZND010001595.1:0-10291 GCA_027744115.1 Acrocyrtus sp. NNG-2020 | reverse complement strand
TTTCTGAAATTTAACAAATGTGAAGTTAAGAGACCCAAGTCCTCTCCCAGCCATATAGTAATCAGCGGAGACATTTATATCCTAAAAATATTGTATAATGCCCGCATGCACATGAACCGCCGAAACCCTTTTTTCACTTAGGAATGCAAATTTTCGGAACAAAAATGGTAAACAGGAACTGCGTAAAAACAAATAAAAAAAGGAAATGCACCTTTTTCACTATTCTAATATGCAAATGTAATAAAAAAGAGAGAAAGCTGATTTTCAGGGAAATAAATTTTTTTTCTCTTTTTTAAATTTTTTTGGAGGGAAATCACAAATTTTCAATAAACCTATTCATTTTGCGGGATAGAAGAAGGTGGTGGTTGTGTGTGTGTGGTGCACAGTAAAAAAAATAGTTTTTTTCTCTCTTTTCCTCAGGAAGGAAGACGCATTTCGAGAACAAAACAAGAATATTTCCTTTTAGGACATGATAGAGGAATGTAATAGAGCCAATGGAGACCCTTTTCACTCTTTTTTTATATTTTCTTCTTTCTTTTGTGCATTATGCAAAATAAAAGGGAAAAGAGAAAACAAGGAGGAAAAAGAGAGAAAAAAGGGAATCCGATGAGCCTTTTTTCTCTTCTTTTCCTCTTATGCACGTCTAGACATGCTCAAAAAATGTGTAGTTGTGTAATGTTTGTTTACGGTTTGTTTCCCTTTTTATTATTTTATTTGACAGCATTTTGCGGGTTTTCCTCTGTTTTGGAGAATGCAATGCAAGCCTCACTCGAGAATTCCGTTCGTGAAAGAAAAGACTGAGAATGGAATAGGCTCATCCTCTCATAGTTGAGGTAATATCGAGGGAATCTTTTATCATCCCAGTGACAAAGCAGAGGTTGTAGGTGTATGAGAATATGCTCAGTTTAGTGTGCCTTGGTGTTGACGATCACGATACGATGAAGACAACGACAACCGGTAACGAAGGGATAAAGGCTTATCATTATGAAAAGAAACGAAAAGATGATAAGGAAGGGGTAAAAGAAGGGATTTTTGGAGTACTTTTTTGGGTCTCAGTTGGGCAGACAAAGTCCCCCAGAAATGTATTCCTGAAATGGTGATGTTTTCATTGTGACAACGACAACCAGTAACGAAGGGATAAAGGCTTATCATTATGAAAAGAAACGAAAAGATGATAAGGAAGGGGTAAAAGAAGGGATTTTTGGAGTACTTTTTTGGGGTCTCAGTTGGGCAGACAAAGTCCCCCAGAAATGTATTCCTGAAATGGTGATGTTTTCATTGGGAGAAGAATTCGGAAGGAAAATCAAAGGGGAAAACTATTTATCTTGGATTTTCCATTCTCATTGGAAGGAGGAGGGAAAAATGAAGTTACGTAAACTCCAATTTTGGGAAAGGTAGCAATTCTCTATGAGAAGGATGCTGCTTTTGCTTCTTCCTTTTCAAGCTAAATATATTCCTTGGAGAGATAGAGAAAGCGAACTTGCTTAGGTATGTTTTTATTTACTTTTTTTGAAAATACAGTATTTCCCGGAACAAAAGAAAAAGGAAAATAGTTTTAAGAGAAAATTTGTAAGGTAAATAGATCCAGATCCGAAGATCTAGAGTAATCAGGATGAAGCTTAAAAAAGGAGAAGCAGGATTTTTTGTGGAAGGCCAATTATCCTGAGTGAGCCGGGCTGACGCGCTTACGTCAAGTGGAAGATGAGGTGAAATTTGTTTCTTTGCAAACATGCCCATGTGCTGGTTGTCTCACATTCCCTGATTTTGTGCACCAGTGGAAGGAACTCAACTCATGTCAGAGGGAGAAAGGGCGTCAGTACTTTAGTTAGAAGAGGAAAGAGACAAAAGGAAGTAGACACGCTAATTTGCATCCACTTTCAAAAGGAGGAGACTGGAACAGATTTATATTTTTGTAGGGAATGGGAAATTTTAAAAAAAGTTTGTTTTATGTGGGCCGTGACGCTTTGCCACCTAGAATTTGAGGTGGAGGTGGAGAAGATATAATCTCCATTTCTAAATAAACTGATTTTAGCAGATTCCCGCCCGCCATAAAAAGTACGCCATCTCGCTCTGTTATTTTTTGTGAGGGAGAGCCCTGTTAATGTGATAATGCGCTGGGAACAGACGCTCCACACGTTTTTTTATTCTGCTGACAATCTGGTGACATGGCAGAAATCTCATCGGCATTTTCCCTCCCGTGGCATCTAACAGGCATCATCAGTCACTTTTGCGGAAGAGGATGGGGGAAAATGACGTTAATGTGGAGACAATGGCGACGGCTGGTGGTATGTGGGAAAGAGGTTTTTTGGGTTGAGATGAGACAAAAATGTTTGTGGGCTTGGCTTGTTTGAGGCATGTCTTTTAAATTTGAAGAAGAAAATCGGCTTAAAAGTAAAAACCCGATCGGGTATTCCTACAGGATATACTTTTCAGAAAGGTAAGAGTCAAAGTAAAAAAAATATTTTTGAGAGGAGGATGAAGAAGGATGAAGAATGAAATGAAAACTTTTTGGAGGAATTTTCAGCATACTTTCTCCTATTCTTTTGGGAGAAGAAGAATGCGAAAATGAAAAGTTTTTTGCTAAGATTCCTCCTTAGGATCCCTTTTTGTGGAGGATAAATTAATTTGAAGGAAGTAGAAAAAGAATCTTTGCAAGTAAAAATTTATCCTTTTCAAAGAAGAGAATTTTTTGCGGATATTTTCTTCTACGAAAAATAGCAGACCCAAGCAAGTAAGAAAGTTACAAAGTATCGAATTTTTTTAGACATCAAAGTTCTGATTTTGATCTTTGGCTTGCTCATGAATTTAATTTTTGATTGAAAATTTGCGATTTAGATTGGATAATGACCATGATATGCTATTAGTTTTACAAGAGAAGAATACCTTTTTTCAAATAACCCGTTTTAAACATAAAACCATGAATTTTTTTGTTAAAGGTTGAAATACCAGCGCAATTTATCAACCGACAGAGTCTGCATGACACACAGCCAAGCACCCTACACCTGACGAACTCTTAGCGCTTAGGAAAATGAAAATTACCACCATAAATTAATATTAATCTACGTGTCGACCTTAAATCATGAAAAATGGCAGTTGCTCTCCCAGAAATATATATCGTTCCGTTTCTTGCATGTTTTTGACACGATCTAATCAAAAGTACAAATCGGCCATTATCGATAATTTCCAGTTAAAAACCTTGTTTCTGCTTAAGCGTTGATCCCATCCCATTCCCCCAACTGCCACAATCACAAGCAGCACACGAGCACGACTATGACAGACACGATAAATATTTTTTTATCATTTATGAATGGCCATGTGTGACCTCAATATATTTTTTACCAGGCCAGTCCGCGGAACAATGCAAACATGTATTTTTTAAAAAATTGGATTTTTTTCATATCAGTCAAACAGTGTAATAATGTCCAGTACTTCATAATACAACGACTTTAACCTGTTATTGAGCTGAAAATGCCAACTGCCGACACATGAATTATATTATATTTACTAGGAAGGGAAAAAATCAATGCTTCGTCCTACAAGTTAATGTCCTTGAATGTTGGTAATTCGAGTCTGGCGTATTTACCTTCATGACTTCTGCTGAAGGAGTAAAGTAGCATTGCGTGAAAGCCCTAAATATATATGTGCCTTTCCCTCCCCACTCAAACTCCAGGTCAGTCTACTATTTAGGCAGTGAAAAGAACACTTTTTAAGCCGGTGCTCTTTTCGCCATCGCTCATTCCGTATTTTCGCAAATAAAATATTTCCTTGTTGCGGACTTGGAGAAAGCCCAGTTGCTTTTCATTTTCAAGTTATTCGGAGCAAGAACAAAAAAAACTCAACTGGGCTGTCACTCCTCCTTTGCAAAACCAGTAATCTCGGAGACCCATACCATTACATAATTCACCGAAAAAAGGTTCCGATGTAGGAGTAGGAGCATAACCAGGATGAAAATATTTAATGCTACTGCTCTCCAGTCTCACTAGTCACCTTACTCCCTTTTCCAAATGTGAAGAGGGCTGGTGTCCATTTTACATTTCTACCATTTCATTTCCTCTTTTAGCAAACAAAAAATATAATGTATTTCCTTTGGTTTCCTTTCTCTTTTTCCTCTCTTTTCTACTTTTTTTATCGATCCTTCAAAAAAATTGTACATTTGCATGTGGGACAACATGAGAATATGAAAGAACGGGAAAGAACGGCGACTTTTCATCTACAGTCGACTTTCTCGCATTTAAACTGAACACCTAAAAAGGTAAAAATGTAATGTGAAAGCTGCCCTAAGTAAGTTGGTGCAAGCTGAAATCTGAAACTGGAAATAAAGTGCTCATAGTCAGCTAGTCAGCTACCTATAAAAAGGCAGAGCACCAATTTTCATGCATTATGTATTGTTCTTTTTTTTCTCTAACGGTTTTATGTTTCATGTTTCGTGTGCGGAGTGGGTTATTTTCAGATGTGGTGCGTATTTTATACCGCCGTATTGTGCTGCATAAATGAAAAGGGTCATAAATGAAAAAAAATATTGTCCTGGAGGGTAGTACCGGTGACAATAAAAATGAGGACAGGGGAACAAATCCGCACATGACTGTAGTAGCCTGTTGCAGAAATAAATTTGAAGAGGAGGAGGATGCAACTCTTCAAACATCAATAACCTTTCTTGAATATTGTAGGAGAGTGTACTCATATCTTTTATACAGAGCGTGTACTAAATTCAGAAAAAATAAAATTTCGGCGTGGAAGTTACGAATGGCAAGTAAATGATTTTTCGCCAATTAAACAGAAATCGCAATTTTAAATACTTTTCATTACATTTTACTAAAATTTGTCTACAATTCCTCTGATTACACTACATTCACTCTACTGGGTAACGTTTTCGCTTTTTCAACTTTCTGCATTTCCTCCATTCTTCGTGTACATATTTATGTGCACATTTGATTACCTCCACGCATTGATTTTTCACTTTTCTTGCACTCTCCTTTCTCTCCTTCTCAAGTTATTCCTTCCCTTTTGTTGTTACATTTCGTTTCCTTCTGATGCACCAGCTTGTTGAGCTTGTTTTGCTACATTTTTTCTTGCACTCTCCTTCTCAAGTTATTCCTTCCCTTTTGTTGTTACATTTCGTTTCCTTCTGATGCACCAGCTTGTTGAGCTTGTTTTGCTACATCATCATCACCTATCCGCATACCTATTTAGCAATCCTTTTCTTTCTCCAAGAACTTTTTGTCCTCACTGCGAAATACTCAGCATTGCAAAATACTCATTTCCACCATTTCATACAACTCCCCCAGTGTTCGGCAGCGTACGTGGCAGAATATTCCATTTCTTTCTTGTAAAAAATGCACTACCTCATAACCCACCTATTTCTCCTACAACTTCTCCCATCCTCCACCGCAACTTCCTTTTTCCCCAGCATAAATATTCAAACCTAAAGTTTTTCTTTCTCATCGTCATCGTCAGAAATGAATTTTCTCACCTTTTCTCATACAAACCACCAGCCAGATGAGAAGAGCGAGAGAAAGCCCAGCAAAAAATCCTTTTTCTTCTTTTCCCTTTATTTTCCACTAATTCTCGACTGAATACACAAATAAAATTTGGTCGTGCTGTGCAGAATTATATCCTTCACGCAAAGATATAATATCTGCTCACACAGACAGTTCCCATTTTCCCAGCAAGAGAACAACACAAAATAACAGAGCGGAGAGCCAGCATTTATGACTATTTATTAGTGTACGTTTTTGTGTGTAGTGAGCCATTTCCAAAGTTAAATTTGATTGTATTGTTGTCCGTACATCGTACCGTTTTCCCATTTCCCATTCTTCCTCTTTCCCTCTCTCTCTCTCTCTCTTTCCAGGTATCTCCTTTCTATCTTCTATATTTACCTTCACTTAACTATTTATACCCTTTTTGTACGTTGTTTCCCTCAAACATATAAAAACCCTTATATCCCACTCCATTCCGAATATTTGCTCAAAATACTGGAGCAACCGGAATTATAACCGTTTTGTCGAATCCCTTTATTAAGCCCTTATTTGCCTAAAGTTTTTTTCCTGTCTCCCATTCCTCCTACTCCTCATGAAATTCTAAGTCAAGAACCGCTTACTCCTCCATACCTGCATAAACGTCCATGCATCACTGCTCTCTCCAGTGATACGAATATATCCACTTCCCACCAAACATTTTTTCTCTGTTTTCCCGGTATAGTCCCTCACACATCATAATAAAAATGTGCTTTTTCCATGCACAGTAGTCACTACTAGCTGCGCTGAAATATTTTCCAGTCGCTGCCCATTCAACTGGAAGCTAACATATACCTACAGACCTGACTAGTGATTACTACTAACTGGCGTAAGCGTGCTCTCTAGGAGAGAAAAAATATGTGTTTGGCGCTTACAAGCCCTAATATAATAAACCAGACGTTTTTTTATAACGGTAGCCGTATAAAAGCCGGGGAGTCAAGGAACAAGCTACCATCTAACAGCAACATGCAATATTTTTTTCTTTAGTGAAGCATTTAATGATCGCCAACATATAATTAGGACTCCAGCTATAATTACTCTTCGTGTCTCTACCATTACTAATTTTACTGGAGGTAGTGGAAGTGGAAGGAGTAGTAGTGCTCACGACTCACAGCTCACTCTCCGCTTTCTCCAGTATATAAACTCCCATATTTTTCCGGCACAATGGAGAAAGAGGAAATAAGCAGGAGGAAAAGGAGAGAAAAAAATATGTGAGCGAGCTCTTTCCCTCTCTCTCCCTCTGCTCTGTGGCAGGAATATATATATTTTTTATGAAATATGGTAAGTCGTACATAATATGGATAAGCGAAATTACTTTTCCCTTCATTATACCAGTTATCGTCATCATCGTATCTTAATGTGTGCGAAGGGGAAATAACGGAAGATGGGAAGGAGGAAAAGAAGGAGTGAGTGGTGGTCTACAGCGCTAACGTTGCATAGCTCCGTAAACGCTGACTGGCCTAAGAGGGAAAACGTATTGTTTGTCATATTTTTTTCTTTGTAAGGTAAACACCACTATACGCATATTTTTGGAATTATCCTTGGGAAAAAAGTAGATAAAAAATGGTAGGTACTGCTTCGATTTTTTTAGTATTTTACATTAAGCTGGGAAAAGGCCAAGCCCGTGGAGAGAACAGAATCCTTTCAAGCTTGAAAGTAAGAAAAAAGTCGTGAATTTTGCATGGGCAGTGCTAACCTTCCGTCCGCGAAATTATTTTTATGCTGATGGACTGAACAGCATGAGAAATCAATAGAGTAATATGATAAATGGATGATGTCTGTGACAAAGGAGGAAATTGGAGTGAAAGGGAAAAGTCAGGACGGGAGTTGAAATTGATGTCTGTTTGTCCGTAGCAGTTGTCATTCTCATTGTCCCTAACATATTTTTTGCTGGGAGCGAGACAGAAAAGTACATGAAAAATTATTAGTGTTGATAATAAGCTGATTACAACTTTTAAAAAAGTAAGCTACTTTGTTCTTTGTCGACTGCAAAAATGGCAGNCTACTTTGTTCTTTGTCGACTGCAAAAATGGCAGCTTGAAGAAGACTTTTTATAGCTAATTTTTCATTGTAAAAGTAATGACAAAATGGAATGCGTGGCGACACTTTCGTCTCAAGAGCCTCATGGATATATTGCTTTGCTCAAAAAAATTAATGGGAATTTTTTTTGCAAAAAATGAGTGATGTGATGAAGCCATTCGTTTTTTTTACTAATAACTAAGCGAAAAGGGAAAACACATTAAAACAGCACAAACGCTTGGCCATATGCAGCAAACCTCATTTCCATATTGCTTTTTTACTAGCTGTTGATGATGATTTGATTGTCGTTCCAAACAAAACCCAGACTGAATGCAAACAGCCGCCTATTCCATAATTCCGTAAAAGTGCAGGCCCACAACACATTTACATATTTTTACAATGCAAAAGTGAAAATAGGGAGACGTTGAGTGCGGAAAAAAGTAGCTTTTTTCGCTACTTGGTCATATCACCTTGCCTCATTCCACTCCGTTTATGGTTAAGTTAATATTCCCGGAATAGGAATGGAAGTGGAAAGAGAAGAGAAAAAAAGTAAGTGGACTAAAAAAGGAAAAATGTATATCTTGCCCGGTGCGTTTTTCATTTTTTTTTCTACCTTTTTCCTCCTACCTTTTCATTTCCTTAAGGTTTTTAGCCTTTTTTATTACTTGAAGCAAGAAAGCATTTTCTTCTTTTTGTTTGAGTAGGAAAAGGAGAGAGGGGAGAAAGAGAAAAGTTACGCAAAGTGAACAATTTTTATATAGGTTTCCCACCTCCACCTCTATCCTTCCTTTTTCGTTTGAGATGAAGTACGTATTTTTCTTAAAAGGAAATAAATGTGGCTAAAATAAAGTGATGTGGGGGAAGAGAAGTCATTTAGTGATGTTTTGACTATTTTTTCTTACCCTTTTTTCTTATATACTTTTTTAAACGGGGAAAGCACTAGAAAATTTTCACTTTTCACTATAAAAAGATAAAAAACTGTTTTAGGAACACTTTTTGTATAGTACTGAAGAGGGAAAAGCCAGAAAAAAATTGTTCCTTTTTCTGCTTTATATCCCACAGCAAAAATACTTCACTTTTTTTTCCTTTTTGTGAATTTATCTCCTATTTTCTTATCTCCTCTTCCTGGTAAAATACGGAAGGTAATAATGTTTACACTTTCATTATAATCTGGCAATGATGAGACCACATGCAAATTTTTTGTAAAGAAAAAAATAAAACTTTTTGTAGCTTCGCACTTGGCACACGAAAACTCTTTTTTTTGTGGCTTGCGCCCAGTTTCCTCTTTTTAACTAGGTATCAGCTGCGAAGTTTTTATATATAGTTTCAGCACGCGGACTCAGGACACGAAACACTTGAAAAATATGAAGAAAATAAAAATATTATTAAATAGTCACACGTTGCTAAATAGGCCAAACCACACTTAGCTGAACTGCTGTGTTTTTTGTTCTTCAGGCGGGACTTTTACGTGTAAGAACTTTAGAATGTCTTTCCAGAAAAAAAATTTTTTTTACATATGAGTTTCACCAAATATTTTCCTTGTAAAAATTCATACAAGGTGTACTATAACGCCGAAAAAAAATATTATTATTTGTATAGTAACCCCACCAGTTTTAGGTGCGTCTCGATATTTCTTTTTGGTTCGGCTTTCGCTTACGCTATGTTAGGAAATAAGTAGGATGTCATGTTATTGTCACACGTTGCTAAATAGGCCAAACCACACTTAGCTGAACTGCTGTGTTTTTTGTTCTTCAGGCGGGACTTTTACGTGTAAGAACTTTAGAATGTCTTTCCAGAAAAAAATTTTTTTTACATATGAGTTTCACCAAATATTTTCTTTGTAAAAATTCATACAAGGTGTACTATAACGCCGGAAAAAAATATTATTATTTGCATAGTAACCCTACCATTTTTAGGTGCGTCTCGATATTTCTTTTTGGTTCGGCTTTCGCTTACGCTATGTTAGGAAATAAGTAGGATGTCATGTTATTCTGCTTGTCCGTTTCTCTCTGACAATTCAATAATAGTGCGGGAGTAATAGGCCTTTTGTATATATTTTTTGTGGGCGGAATAAAAAAGTGGAAGTGAAATGTGTGTGGTTTTTTGTCCCCTCTAAAGTCACTTGGTGTGGACAACTTTCCAGGACAAACAAAGTTTTCCCATTTTCAATCATTCAAATTGAGTTTTGTCCAAATATTCAAAAGGGAAAAAAGTTGCGGAAAAAGTCGGCACGGGCAAAAAACACTCTCTCCTCTCCACTTTCACTCTTCTCCACCTTCAACTCACACAATAAAATATAGTTTTTTTTGTGATGGGGAATAAAAAAGGCTGTTGATTCTCAATAGACCATCACTTACATCAAAAACCGCACGGGAGCACGTGTTAAACTTGTTATTTGTGAATGCATATCCAATAATCATTCCACTACAAATAAAATTGGAGGATAATTATCCCACTTCCAGTCCTTTTTTAGTGTGGTCCGTTGTCGGCTCAAACGACATGGAAAAGTGTCAATGTACCTTAGTGAAAAAAAAACTTTTCGATTTTTTCCCACTGAACTTGGAAATGCAGTTTCTATTTCATTCCCGGTATATCAATAGGTGCAAGATATATGTATTATATTTGGCAGACTCCCCCACAAAAAAACCATCAACACCTCCCACAACTTCTAACACCAACTTAGCGAAAAACTCTGCCGGTGAGCGTTTGCCTTTTCCAGCCACAGAACAACGACCACAGCCACAGCTGCCATTTTTCTT
>JAHZND010001594.1:0-30636 GCA_027744115.1 Acrocyrtus sp. NNG-2020 | reverse complement strand
TTTATAATAGCTTGTAACCTTTTACCTTCATCGTTTTTGTTCTTTCTCGGTTTTAACTTTTAAAAAGTGTAAAAATAAAAAAAAACATTTGTATATGTATAACTGAAAGTAAATATGAGAGTAAATCTTTAAATGTAAAACGAATTTAAAGCTTCCTGATGTTAATAATTTTGTGCTAGAAGTTTCATGGTGAGTAACATTTGAACTAGATTTCACAACATGTTCAACACACGGCACATGCTACCAGGTAATAGATGTTTTCACTAAAGAATCATTTTTAAGCATTAGGTGAAAGGTGCAGTCTGTTCATTTTATATTTGAATAGTCTTAATTTATTTTATGAAACTGCGAGCTAATGCTGACATACGTGTTGCCTGTCTGCGTAGAGGAAACTGGAAACTATCCACCTACAAGTAACTAAATAAGAAGTGGCGGGGCAATTTTATATGTTAATTAATTCATCTAAAGCGGTAACAATACTTTTTTTCGAAAAAAAAAATCCAATTTGTGTTCGTGGCATCGTATAATTGAACACAATGGCGTACATGTAATTTTTAAATCCATTTAAGTTGTGTAAGAATTACTTGTCATATGCATGCATTAACAGTTAGTGATTTTTACTTTCTGCAATCCCACTTTGACTCGTCAAAAAAATTTGCCCTCCTTCCGTCAAAATTCACATTGGTCATACTAGTCAAAAATAATTGTACCCATTTAGTGAGCTAGTAAAAAGTTTCATAGAAGCAAAACTATCGAACTTTCAACTTTCAGGGTACGAATTTTTCGCATGTCACGAACAAGGATAAGGAAAAGCAGTTAGGTAAAGCAAAAGTTTTTCATCTGTGATTAGTAGATCATATGAGTATAATAGTTTTGTATAAAAATCTTACAGAATCATATAGCATCTCAAGCCATTTGTTCAAACACACTGTTTTTAACATTTTAGGCAGTCTCCAAACTGTGTTTAGCACACATACATACCCTTAATACAAATATTTATCATCGTTGTGGGTGATTAAATAAATAAGTTCAGTTGGTTATTGAAGTAATATACGATTACTTACAGTGAGTTCACAGGCTTTTGGACGTCGGGGAAGTATCCAAAAGCCAACTAGTGAACATCCTTGAAAAAGAACAACAAGGACAAGTTGTTGCGAGACTTGCGATAGATTTTCTTTGTAATACAGACAGAATAAAATACGAAATTTTGCATACCTTGCTACTTGTATGAAACTGCGCAACTTCACCATTGTCTAAAAGCATACGCATACGGTAGTGTAACTATATGATATTCCTGAACTGTGACCATCATCCAAAGCACAAGAGCATAATTTTCTTGTCATCTTACGCAAAAGTTTGCTTTTAAGGTTTAAGTTTGACTGTACACAGCTTGGTTTCTTGAGCACAACATTAGACAGTACATCATTACATTAAACAATAATGGCAAACAAACCACAGAGTATTATGTACTTGCTTTTTTATCAGAGTCTGCATTGATTGATTCATGTCCTTGCTAATTCCATGAAATTTGCCTGGTTTAATATATTATGTACCTAATTAAAAGCATATTATGTATTTAATTTCCAATTTTAAAAATGTTTTTGCTAAACAGTCCTCATGGTATATCTATTGTCTTGAATAAAAGTAAACTCAAGGTAGTCTTTCACAACAGCGTCTTTCTTTCCATTGTTCGCGTTTCGTTTCATGAATTTTTCCCTTGTACCTTCTGTCTTGACATAAGGAAAGCATGTATAACACGGGCTCTCTGTTTCTCGTATGAATCCAAGTGTTTATATTTTCCTCACACAGATGATCACCCATTCAGTTGTGAGATCACCCGCGTAAACTTCATTTTTCACCGCTTCCCTACAGACTCCATTCACTCGGAGGTGGTATCCACTTTTTGAGAGACGTCATTGGTGGCAGCAAACGAGGTGGAGTGGTGGGGGAGCAAGGCTGAAGGGTTTATAATGGAGTAAAAGTAGCATTGCATCCCTTGTAATGTGCTTATCTCTCAGTATGAACGAGATTGTACGTGGCAGCGTTGAACGTGAGAAAGACCGGTGTGTCTCCTATTTCCCTTCTTACATCTTATGTAATACCGGTTGATTTGCGTTCTTCGTCATGTTTCTTCATTCACTCAGTCAGACTCATTGCCATCCTGCAAACTGTAAGTCCTACAGGTCTACATTACATTATTGTGCCTCGTTTTTCATGTAGTATCATGGCACCACGGTGGTTGGTAGTATTCAATGAAACTTACTTTAGATGTGGCTGTATTCACTGTATGTTCGCTTGACGATAAAGTACACGTAGATTGGACTCATTGTATGAAATGAAAAGGTGAGGAAATTGACTTGAGTATAGAATGAGAATAGTACTTACACACACATACTAAAGTGTACATTACCGAAATGTTTTACTACTATGCTGGTTCACTTATTCACAGTGGAATGGGACCACGCACGGGACATTGTTTCAAAGGAAAAAACATGCAAGCGCATTATATTAATGTCATGAGATTACTTTTTCATCTTTACTCTGCCTGGCTGCATCCGGAGGATTGTAGTGATTTGCACTATTTTTAGTAGTAATACCACAGCACAGTGTCTTGATGTCCTCTCTAACAATTAACAATGACGTTATTATACCCGAGCTATCTTTTCTGGACCTAATTCACCCCGAATTAATCTGATATTCAGAAATGGCGCCCGTTGCCTCTGCCTTTTTGAAAAAATATGCATGAAGTTTCTATCGCGTCTAGGCCATATATTCTGAAAACCTTTGTTCTATTGAGTTCAGCCTGCATGAACTCTTGACTAAGCTGTCCAAACTAGTCTGCCAGTATATGTAGCTAATTCCAGTTTGGAAATGGTCGAAGAGAGACCATGAGACAATTGGAACCCTGTCTAGAATTATTCTCATCATATTTGAATTGAGATTTTTTTTACTTCTGGAGGTAATTAATGATAATGATACTCCTTGTACGTAAGTGACTGTGGCTGATGTATTTGGCGCTGATCTTCTGCATATTATCCTGGAGTGGCAGGTTCAGCCTATTGAACAGTATTCAATAAGTTTTTCACTTCTCTTTTCGTAATAATATTATACATATTTAATTGACTTTTTTGTATTTTAATTGAATTTTAGGAATACCTTCATGTTATTATGCTTTGGATTTACTGGCTCAATCTGGAAATCTCATGGTAATTTATTAAAATTGCTGGCAGTATATCGATCCAACGGAACATCAACATCGTAAGGTTGTAATGGCTCTGCCTCCGTAGCCTTTCTCATAACTCCAGAGAAAGTTTTAAATCAAATTCAAATGGTAGAGTTGTCAAACCAGCGAAAGATTACAGCTTTTTGAAGTAGTTTGCTTGTTACATCCGGTTACTGATGAGTGTATTTCTACAATGTAAAAGAGTTAAATAAATTTTACGGATTTCAGTATATTAATTTCAGTTTATAATTCACAGACTACTTTTGCTTCTTCCAAATGATGGAGCATTATTGTGAAAAAATATACCTCTGCTTTAAACTCTTCTGCAGAACAAATGACAAACAGAATTTAGTCAGTGAGATTGAGATTCATTTTGCAAGTCTTCCTACATTGGAAAGCCCATGAATTGCAATGTTTTAGATTCTCCAATAATTTCTCTTTTGTTTTCTTAATAACCTAAATCTAACAGAACATTTACTGCATTATTGTAGGTACATTATTAAATATAATCCTGATCCTGACTTCAGAACAACGTAGCGGTTAAATAAATAAAAAGTAGAAGTTGTAAGTATGATTCACACATCATAAGTTTCATTTCAAATACGACAGACAAGTAAACCAGATAGTTGTGTTATCAAGCACCGATAACCCAACCCACTATCTTGGAGATCTTAGCAGATCGATGACGCTCATTTGATGCCCTGGCTGAAATGACTATGCCTCTGACGGTTCAATAGTAAGAGGTGTATATGCCAAACTCATTGACTAACTCAGGATTTTCCGAGAGGATTAAAAGCTGGATGAAATCATCTGCTGCATTGGCTTGCGCATACTTTTTATTCGTAGTTTCCACAGTCTAAGTACGGGAAATGGTCAACATTCAACTCGTAGATTAACTTGTGTTTTAAACCTGTTAAATAGGTTTACAAAAAATTAGTTCATAATACCACCCCGCGCTTGTTAGGCCTACAATTTACCAGTAAATACCTAGATACAGTTTGGAAGTCCGAGATAAAACGCCGTGGTAGTTTCCTTTCTTTTATTACAAGTTATTACAACGTACTAAAGAGTTTTTTTTAGTGCGCTGTGCTTTTCCACGCACGCATGCAGTAGAAGTGTAGGAAATAATATTAACACAAAGCAACCGTTCTTCAAATTCTCAACAAAGCTTGAAAATCTGCGAGGCAGCATTGAATCTCTTCGTCATAGTAACAGTGCAAGCCGGTAGGTGGCGCAGGTTACTATAATCATAGCAGCGCAGTTCACGCACAACTAGAAATGAGAACAGGGCATTTTTGGGTGATTATGGAGGAGTGCTCCAGTTTCCAGTTCTTGCTTTATGACAGCTTGTTGTTATGTTTTCAGTTTGCGAATAAAATCCCCTGTCGAAAAGGAAAAAACAACAAAATACTTTAAAATATTATTTAGCATAATTGCCATCTTATATGCTTACGCTTCTACTAGTAATGTTAGCGAAAATGAGAGTTGAAAATCTCATAAATGAGAACATATGCAATTTGTGGACTGTGGAGACTACAAATTTTGCATAATCAGACTTCGTTAATTTTAAGGTCTTTCATTGTTAAAAATTATCATTTTTAATTTTACTATTATCAAATAATTTGACTAACGAGGAATTACGCAAAACTTGTACAGTTTCCACACATACCTACTCATATGTGGGTCTCACTGACTGAACTCTTTCATTTTCACCAACATTATCACTGCGCAGAAGGAACTTTTAGACTTACAAATGAGCATATTGCAAGTATAATGCAGCATCAATTTTAAATTGACAAACTTTTTTCCGCATTTTTTACTTTTTTGAAAAATATGAAAATCAACAGGTTGAATTTTTCAAAATTTTCAAATTAAAATATTCAAGTACATACATTGGACATCTACTCAAAGCACGCAGTCAATACAGTCCATCTCCATCTCTTCTCTCTGCAAGCATATTCCCAGATCCCAGGGATTCCAAATAGGTGCGGTTCCGGAAGAACACTGATAAGAACAAGAGCGTTTGGAAAGTTGAGAATTCTCTCAAGACGTTGCGCAAAGCGGAGGCAGTGACGGCTGGGGCGCTTTGACGTCTTCAACGATTTCTTGAAAAACTGCGTTTTAAATCACCTGAGATTTCTTTTTAAAAAATTAGAGCGGGGAAACAGTTCCATAAACATTTTTCTTGTTGGTGCACCCAAGCAAGTCTTTCTAGGAAACGGAAACTGTGCACCTTCATTTAACGAGTGATATTTTAGGAACTTTGGAATGATTTTCACTTAAAAATTTGGTGTAATGGAACAGTGAAAAGTATGAACTAGTTTACACGTTTACATAAATTGGAAAATTTCTTGTTAGTTACCGTAAAGTTAGTAAATTGACCATAGTCCGATTCCGACAGTCGCCTTAAAATCTCATCTGGCTCTGACTGAACAGCAAAAGTTTGCAGTGCTCTGGCCTACAACCTACACTCATCGTGAACATCAACCGGTAACAAAAATTCTTCTATTAAAGTTAATGCATTCTAGTTAAAGCATTTTGCCGCTAAACCTCGCTAGTTTATAAGCCATAATATAAGTGATAAGTTCTATAAGTGATAAGCACATGTTACGCTTGATAAAGCCATCACTCGACTACTCTATCGAGATTACGCAGCATTTTCACTTTTGCAGGAGCAGGTACACCTTTCTCCTGAAACAAAACTGTTCGCCTGTCGCCTGCACTCGATAATTTTCTATGATAGAATTTCTATCTCAACTGGAAATTCCAGCAATCTTAGTCATAAAAGTGGTAATGCATCTTGAGAAATCCCCAATCTCTGGAAACAAGCTCAAGTGCAATAAAACGCATTAAAAATCTACAAGAGCAAAACAATTTTGTAAATCAATTTTGTAGACAGACCCTATAAACCGTGTGTGATCTGTATACAGTTTGTTGGAATAAGAGAGTTTTCGCAAATATGTATTTTATGTACAGAAACTCAGAAACATTCATCATCGTCCTTCATGCAGCACACTTTATAAATCTTCATATCTTTCTCTACCTCACATTTTGTCAGCTCTCCATTCCCGCAGCCAAGAGTCCACAATTCTCACTTGTATTTTTTTACTTAAAGAGCGAAAAGCTAATAAATCTTTTTCCATCCATTATTATTATCATTTGTTATTTTTCCCATTTCTACCTGATCTACTTTTACTACTTAACAATGCTAAAGTTAAATAATTTGTCTCTCTGGGTAGGAAAACGAAAACTCACCAAAACCATACACGCCTTATCCATCTTTGTGTGAGTAGTCTAGAAAAAAGAATCAAAGTGACAAATGAGTGCTAACGACACTGACACTACTTAAATCGCAAGTATTACGAAGGGCATGTGTAGTGGATTGTCTTTTTTCCACATATTTCAATATTTTTACTGCCCAGTTCAAAAATAAAGAATAGGATTTTTCTTCTCCCTTCCCTAAAAACCCTTGTTAAAATCATGCTGACACATTGTTGTTGACCGAATAGAGTCATCATAAGTATCACCATCATTTTTTTTACAAATGAGCTTTGTCATACGCAACGCATTTTACAATCAACTTTACCGAAAAGAAGCATCTTTACTATCCGGTGAAGTCGTAACTTTCGTTTTCATCTCTATTCTGCCGTTTTAGTCTCTCTATCCAGACAAATCACAGACAGATAATGTGCAAAGCTTTGACGGATTCCCTGCCGTTCCGTTCTCACCATTACTTTTCGCATTGTTATGCGAATTTAACAGCCAAACGGGTGAACACAGGGATAAAGTCATGACAAGCTAGCTATTACATTTACATTCCATCACACACTCCCTGACTCCCTGCCATAGGTCTTTGTTCATCGTATCTTCTCATCTTCTCTCGACTCTTTTTTACTCCTACCCCTCCTCCACTCTTTGGCATTATATTTTATACATTTTTTCAAGAGTCAAAGTCAAGCTATTTTTAAGAAAGTCATAAGGTACTCTATTCTGATGATGGCGAAATACCAACAACCACCACCAGCATACCATCACATCACCGGATGTTTAGCTTTTTATCATCTTTTTGTTAGCCGTCCGTCTCGTTAGTTTGAAGTTTTCTTTTCTTGTCCTGCTTGTAAAAATGTAAAGAAAAAAATGTTTATTCTCGACAGAGAAAACTGTTGAATTTGGATGTAAGAAGAAGAAAGGAACATATAATGTGTGCATGTGTCCGTATGTACTTTATATTTAATCTGTTGCTTAAACAGTTTTCTGGTGCTATCGAATTGCTTGCATTATGCTCGCATGTTCTTGTTAGTTGTTTTGTGTGGGAGCTGCGCTGAGCAAATAATGAATAAAGATGTATTTTTAAGCATGAGCATATATGTAGTAATCATGCTATGTCATAAATGCAGATAAAAATGTATAGGGGCTCCATGTAAAAATGAAATCCGATAGGACACATTCTTTAAAAAGTCATATTTTCATTCAGTAATAATGATAACTAGTACAATGTGATATGATATGATTTGCCTAAGCATTACATTATGCATGGTCAACAATCTTATTTAAAAAGTCTGAAAGCATAGTGTAGCAATAAAAGATTAATGAGGTTGAGTAAGCAAAAAATGCATGTTTTTGCAATGATCTTGGTCCTGTCGTTTTTTGGACCTTTGTAGTCTTCAAGGAGAAGGGAAGTAGGTGCTTTAGCGAAATGGAAAATTTCATGTCCTGTCTGCAGTTAGTTTTTTCCTTAGTTTAATATAATTGCAATTTGCTGTCTGTCGTGCATTATTGTGTACTTCCAGTAATAACAAGTTTCGTCCCTTTTCTGTCGAATTTGCAAAATTGTCCTTTTGTTTCGCTTGTTGTCAGCATTAAAACGGCTACCGTGCGTAGCAAGATCGGATAAATCTCAGGAAAGCGCAGCTTTTCTGCACTTTTTCCCTCACACTAAGGGTAATGATTATTTCGATTATATGATGTGATGACAGAGCAGGACGAATATGTCAGGATGTGAGAAATCATGAAAATGAAAAAAAGTAATATTTTAAGATCGCATGTCTTGTTCGAGTCTTCGGAAATGTTTTGATTGTGTGTAACATTTATTTTTCGTATGTCTATGCAATTTTTTTCGCTTGTTTTTAAGAATGTCCCCAAAGACTTGTCTTGTTTGTCTCTGCACACAGGCAGTTTTTGCAAAGTCATTTTCCTTAAGTACGTATAAACAAAAGGAAAAAAGATTTTCGATTTAAGCTGAAAGATATGGTGGCGTTATTTTCGCAAACTTGTGAATTGCAATGTGATATTCCCTTTCAACAATAGGATTGCTGAGTTACCGTCCTCTTCTCACGCATGCATAAGTAAATGTAGCTCACACAAACTGTTCACAACTCGCAAACTTCTCGTTATATTTGTTGCAGCACAAATACAAATGGACTAAAATATAGAAATGTACGTAATTGCATCTAGTCACTGAGGAGAACCCTTTTTTCTTTTAATAATGATTGTTTGCTAAAAAAATCTGCTTCTGCTGCTGGTATGGCGGCTGCTGTGCATGTTTAATGAAGGAAATACGGATGGTTGGATGATGTTGTTAAAAAGTTAGCAAGTACTGATATACGTACGAGGAGGTCTTGCTCGTTATGTGTTCTATGCCGTAATAAATAATTGAAAAGTTTTTTCCCCGCGTAGGTACACAAAATGCATAATATATGATTTTGCGTTTCGCGAACGTGAACAATTCGAATGCTTACTACTGTTTACCTTTTACCTCGTATTTTCGGGCGAGTAGTTTCTTACAGCAGGTAAAGTTGGTAAAGTTTGTCCGAGAGATATTGGCTAGTGAATATTTTGTAGTTTGAAACGAGGCTAAAACAGAATTTTTGAATGAAATAAAAGAATCGGCAGCAGCATTAACCTTTATATTGCTTTTGCATGCCGCAAGAACTACCGGTACCGGTAGAAAAATAATATGCAGACAAAAGAGAAAAGAAGGCATGTGTGGTGGTAGTGGTGTAATCTTGTGTATGAGAGAGCCATAAAACCTTAGTCGGAGTGCTTTTTACGTGATGTCGGTCAGCAGTTATAATGCCTATACACGCAATTACATTACTACTTAATGAAAGCACTGTATTATTGCATATCTGATAAGCAGTCATCAGAGAAGCTAGTAGCGTGTGTACGAATAAGACTTTTCTCCTGCTTACTTAAATATAAATATTTCATTAGGATGAATAAATAAATGATTATATTTTTGCAACATGAATGTTTGAATATGATGACGAGTGCCGGTGAGGTAAAAAGGAAGTAGATATGCACTGACAATATTACCTGAGCTGGGCTGTGGTAAAATAATTATTATTGCTGTAGAAAAAGACGTAAAAATAAACTCATAAATGAATGCGTACCTTTTTTCATTCTAAAAATGAGTTTTTTACAATGTATTCGTGAATTAATACAGTAGATTTTAGTTTGCATAGGGAAAGGGTTATTATTGCACACGCGTGCTCATATAAATCGTACTTTTACATTGCTCGGAGCTGCATGCCAACTTATTTCCTCTGCCGGTAAAACTTATTTAAGTATTTTTTGCCTGTTGTCTTCTCATTCTGTAATAATAACTAATAATATTTCCGCTAACGCACTCGCAAACACCTGCACAGTCTCAGACTCAGAGTCTACCGCACAAAGTAGCAAGCAGGTAAAGGTGCATTTAGCTTTTTTCGATTTAAAGGTGGATGGATGACCACTACCACACTGCTACCACTATCTTGTCTAATAAATAAGTTTTTTTTCATTCTTATACTCCTGCCATTTGAAATCCCCCTTGTAAGCCAACGTGCATAAAACATATCGTGTACAGTTGATGTATGTTTGGCTATTATGTTATTTTAGTTAGGGGAAGGTACTTTTTTTGAAAGACTTGTTGACTTCTTTTGCTGGAAATATGGCATAGTGTATGTTGTATGTACGTGTTTCGTCAATTTTTGTGGAAAAATCCGTTGACCGTGACCTAAGTTGCTGCATTATTGCGTTGTGTACGTCTTTTCTGCCTAGTCCCTATCAGAATTCTTCCCCTCTCAGCTCTCTCCTGTCTTCCTACCTGTGTGAAAGACGAGATTGCATTGCTTCGTTGATAATGTCTTATTGGGTTGACTGCCCACTTTGATGATGATGACTACGACGGTGCTCAACAACTGTATCAAAATGTTAAGCACCTGTTTCCATTCTCTGGAAAAAATTCATAAGTAAGGTATGCTGTAAAGGTGAAATTTGCGGGTCAGGAAGCTACCGCTGACTCTGGTGCTGGTGCGTTACTTTTGTTCCAAAGTGGTACGCTTTAACACGATACAGAAATTCATTCAAAAAGTAGCGTACAGGTAAAAGGAAGGGGCAGATGTGTTTATTCATTATCCAACAACATGACTATTATATATTCAACTAATTCAAGAAAAAAATATCCCCAACAAATAGTACCCGTACTGCAACAGCATCATCATCTTTTTCACGTAATTTCTCATTATTACCGTTTTTATACATGCTTCTTGCATGGTATGCCACATTTTTTATAAAGGCAGAATCATTTATTCTTGGTAAATGTAAGAAAAAACCGACACGGTCATGTCTTCGTCTTCTCTTGATAAAAATAATGATGATGACCTGGTTGGTTTTGCTCAAGAAAAGGAAGCAAGCCAGAAGCCAGTTTTTTTTTCATCACAACTCACACTAATCGCAAGTTATGTCATTTTTCAAGATGGGTTTGTGGTTTCCTCTTTTTTATTGTTGTTTTGTGAATTGTCACTGCATTGTTATTATCACTTTAAGATTTTCCCTTTATCATCTGGGGGAGTTGTGATTGCGATTGCCCTTGCGGTGCTTATATGTTCTTGTAATCTTCTGTTTTATGTTTGGAAGAAAGTATGTAATAGATTGTTGCTTACTTACGTTTCATCCATTTTATTTTAGAGGTTAGATTTCGTCTTTATAAAAAAGATGACAAAATCATTTCCCTCGTTTCTACTTGGTAATAAGAAAGTCTGTATGGCGGAGTGCAAATGGGGATTCGGCTCCCCAGATAAGAAAACGTGTACAAACTGCAAGCACATCTTGTTAGCTTGTTTTGTTGTTGCAGTTGTTGTTTGGTTCCATTCTCATTTTATTTTTCCTCATCAACTGTGTATCAAATATACAGAGGCAGGGGTAAGAGGAGAGGAGCCGTCATAGTCATAATATTCTGTTACTTTCTTAGTGTTCGTTTTTTAAAAATGGTTCCAGATGAGAGATGAAGTGCGTCACCCTTCTTTTTTATATTGCTCTCACTCGTTTCATCTTTCCCAGCCAGTAAAAAACGGCATGCTCTTTTCTTCGGAGTTGTGGCTTCCTATAGGATCTGCAGCAAAATAATAGTAAAAGATGTGCTAAAAAACATTAGAGAAGTTAGCTTGTTGCAGAGGCATGGAGCGGGGAAAAATATATCCCCCTTTTCCCCTTCACTTCTGCCTATGAACCGCTTTACATGGAATGCTCTTTAACACATACTGAGCAGAACATTAGGTTGTGGACGGTTTTATTTTTATGATTATTATTATTACAATTATGATTCTTCCCAGTTGTTTTCTTCGTCACAGTCTCTGAGGAAGACGATTATGTATGACTGCGTCCGTCCTCTTCTGTCCATGGGTATTTTTATGTATGCCACGGCCAAAAGACGACCGGAAACTCTCAATGAAAAAGCTGCTAGAGTTTTTTAAAAATAATGGAAGAAGTGGGTAACTAGAGGGAAGAAAGACAGAACGAAGGACATGCATGCATTGGGGAAAGATGTTAGTAAAAAACAGATGAAAGATTACGATGAAGGAAAAGGGGATGTTTTTTAAGGAAAGAGTAGAAGGGGGATGTTCAAGAAGAACTAAAGACAGGAAAAACGGTGTGCACAGGAACAACAGGAGAAGGAGCTATGGATTAATGCATTTCACGTTTTTTACGTAAGGAAATCGAAAAATAGTTTGATGAGGGTGACGGGACGAACACATTTAGTTTTATATAGTACGAATAAAGATGAGAAGGAAGGAGGGAACCTTACATAGATATATTAAAAGAAAGATATTTCAGCTAGATTAACTGACGACTTAAAATAATATCACGATGATAATGTAAATGGGAGGGATGCGTAGATATAACGAGGGATATCGGGATTCCTTTTGCTATGCATGTGTCCTCATTAAATGATTTAATATTTAATGCAATAATGATGACGATAATTTCCGACTTAACATTTTTCAGAAAAATTCCTTGTGGTGCCGGGCATGACATGTTCAAGTCGCTTCCTATTGCATCTTCTACTGACAACCATCATCTTTCGAGCTCCACCGAGGAGTTGCGCATATTTTAGGAATTTATTGTACAGGTTTGTTAAATTGAAAGATTACTGAAGTAGCATTTCCCTTTTACACGGCATGCACGACTTGATGCCATCACTATTATCAACACGCGCCTGGCTGGCTCTTTTGGATTCCCGAATTGCTGTCTTCATCTAAAATTCTTGTTGATGTCTCTGTCGGAAGAACTTTCGTCTCAAGTTAAAGAGACAGATGGAAATGATTTTAAGGAGGAAAAATCTTGCGAAAAGAAAGTATTCTTTTGATTATGTAAATGATTAAATTAAAAGCATTCATAAAGGTACTAGAGGCGATTTGATATGAATGATTGTTGATTGGAGGAGCTTAGCGGGCATTCATAATGATTTGGACATGTGCACGGCGTCTTTTTCCAAATTTCAGCTGAAAGCTGAAGCAACAAGCGTCAAGGCGAGTGAATGTAATCCAGCTGCATCCACGATCGAGTAGACTTGCTTATTGCTGGTACTGGTAGTGACCGGCACACATGTGGCTTTTATTTCCGGTGCCACGTGCCACGCACAAATAAGCACAGGGATGGCTGAAATAATGGCATGAGATGAAACTGGTGGATCAACCAGACTGAAAGAAGGACCTTCTTAAGGAGTGAGGAAGAGGCAGATGACTCTCCCATCATATCACTCACTTTTAGTCGAGCTCTCCAGTAAGGAAAATTTTTAGTGTATGCAAGTGTTGTCTTATCCCCATCAAGTGCACATGCAACAAGGTAGCAGCCACTATAATGAGTGAGCTTGGGTTGATGATGATGAGAAAAAGAACACCTTTCATACAATAATAGGTGCTCATACATTTTGCTTGGTTTTTTGTATAGAAGTAGAATCGGATGTTGTGGTTTTCTCTCTCCACTACTTCTGTTCAATGATCTTCACAGAGAAACACATTGTGCTATTATGGTTTGGTTCTGTAAGTGTCATTGGTTATTTTGATGCTGTAAAAGAAAGGAAGAAGTGAAAACTGTTGCATGGTTTTAGCTTCGCCTCTTCATAAGAATCGGCCCCCCTTTTGTTGCTCTTTCTTGGTTCAAGGACTTCTTTTTCTCAAGCTGCTTCTATGGCACTGCTGCTTGGGATGGGAACATTTGCATTTATTTGTTCTTAGGAAAAAATAGGATGAAGAGAGTTGCTCCGGATGAGTGGGTAAATCAATGAATTCCTGTATAGTTTTTATTAAAGATAAGACGGCGAATGTTCTCAAAAGCAGAGAATAAATGGGATAGGTAGGTATGGCTATAATAGGTTTGTTTATTGAGAAATCTAGAGCATATCCTGGAAATGGTGTAATAGAAGTAGCAGCGCTTTTAGCGTATGAGCCCGAAAAGCGAAGAGGGTAGAAAGGAAAGGGCAGCTGGAGCAAGACGAACTTTTTTTTGGCACGCTTCTTCTCAGTTTACCCTTAAGCATTTTCCTATTGGAACTGGAAGGCTGCATTGGACTTAGAAGCTTAAAGTGATGGCGAGTATCAAATGACCTGATGCCATGTTACTATCGGCCTTATAAAGTACGTTTTAACAAGTAGACAACTGCCTGTTGAGCCAGAAAAGATGTTTTCTTCTTATCTCAACTCAACATTTACACATTTATTTTTATTTTGTGCATTTCCTATGGAGTCCTTTTATATAATAGTTTATTCTGGAGAGACCCGACCCAAGTGAATAACTTTTCCCTCCATGCAAGGCGTCGTCCTCTGAGGGTAAAAAAATGAAATTGAGCTTTTTTAACAAACCAAGAAACCGGGTGGATAATGCATTTATGTGGTACTAAAGAACTCTTTTGTCGTTTTATTTCTGAAAAAGCAATATTCGAATTCGAGCTGAGAATAAATTTATTATTGAAGAGCAGATTTTTGAAGTTGTTTTAATATTATTTACTTAACTTAACGATGAGGATCTCTAGTAGCAAGGGCAAGTTAGTTTAGTCGTACGTGTGGGAGTGCGAGTGCGAGTTTGCTGCAACTGTGCAGTTGCAACTTGCAATTAGTGGAGTGGTCAGGGAACAACTTGCGCAATAGCAATCAAGTCGGAAAACTTTTTTTAGATTCCCTGTGCATAGTTGATTAAAACTTACACATTTACAGCCTTCCTCCCTTACTAATGACATTCTATTTCTAGACAGCGTACGTAAATAAGAATTTGTCAGTATTTGAGTAGCAATTTTGCTGCTGAATTTTCCAGAACCTGTTGCTCCTACTCATCATCCCGTAAAAAGTGGCATGGTCCATGTCAGTTGCATTGAGTTTACATCATTTTAGATAACCTGTAAATGTTGGGGGAAAAGTAAACGACTAATTTTATTTCTCTCTGAGGATAAAAAGGTTCGTTGGTTAAGTGCAGTTCAACTGCAGCAATGTCTTGATTGCTGTTGCACTGTGCAGCTTTTTCAAAGGCAAGAAGCTAAAACTTTTTTACCTTTGCTTTCGTCTCTCTCTCTTCCATGCCATATGTATGTATCTAGTATTAGCACAGTTAAAAGTTAGTGCACCGAAGGAAAAGTGGTTACGGTACGGCTGTTGCTGTAGCCCTGTAGCAGCAGATGCTCCATCCATCCAATTTAACACAGGAGACTGGTGTGTATTTTTTCACCTTTGATTAGTGGTGATGATGAAGCAACAGGGGCACATTTGTTCGGTAGAAAATACATCTGCAGCTTTCATATATAGAATCTTATATTATACATTGTAGATGTGCGGAAATATAATATTTTTATGGTCGCAAAGTGCACAGAAAGCTGTGCAAAGGTGGGCTGCATATGTCTGCAGAAGCAACAAGCTAGCGGAGCAAAGCCCCTTTTCCCTAACGATAATAATACCCCAGAAGGAGTCCTTTCTGGTCCTTATCCAGATCCAATCCTCCACTCTCTCAGGTTTATTTGAATGGAGTTTTCTCTTTTTAAAAAAGAGAAGGAGCAGATGTTTCTCAGGATTTTTTTTCTTTTGTATGAAAAGGGACATTTGTATGATGCTGCTGCTGCTGCTTGTTGATCTTTGCCTGATGATGTGAATCTGCAGATGTGTAAGTAAGGCTGGGATTTACAAGGAAGACCCTCAAAGGTTTTCTCTTTTGGGAGAAGGCAGAGCCGTCCATATAGCACAGCAACTCCAGCTTGTTGATAGTTTCCCTGTACGCAGTTGCGAGTTGCGACGGTCCCTTTTCCGAGTGTTACTCCAACTTTAAGTCTGTGCTTCATAGAAATCCATGTACGCATAACTGTACACCCCGAAAAAAACACTTCCCTTTCCTTTGCTGACAGATTTTTTGGCCCGTGCCATCACATCCTTTATCCTTATTTTTGATGATTATGAAGCAACAAGATCATCAAGTTTCCCTTTTTCCGTATTATTCCGTTTTTCAAAAGGGTCACTGCTGCGTGTTTAAAGGGAATGAAGGAGATGAGCTTTTTAGAATACTGCCTGAATGGCACACTGGAACTTGTGTAAAAAGGAAAATACGCATATGGATGATCGTGCAACAGTGTCCCATATGGTGATGGACTGATGATGGCGATGCTGATGAGGTCAAATGAAAGATCCTTGAGATTTTCAGAGAGCATATGATGCTGCTACAGTAGTAGTGTAGGTACGTAGGTAATAGTAAAGTCTCTCTAAAGAGCATACGTGAGCCAAATGTGTATTCCAGGACATGGGAAAAAAGCCATCGCATAGCACCACACACTGTACTGCTTCTCTGCGGAGTACACCCGGCGTCCCTTATTTTTTTTGGTGAGAAATCGGTTCCATGTGCTCCTTACTAAACTAACCTTAAAAATCAAGGTTTGTTTTTATCATCATCAACTTTTTTCACGGTGTAAATGAAGTAGAGATGAACTTGGAAAAAATACACCTTCTCCCCCACCAGTTGCGTTTGGGATTTTATATTGTTCTTTATTATTCGTGCTCATTTTTTAAATGTCCTTTTCTGAAAAATACAAGCTAAGGTCTACCTTTTAGGTAGGAGCTCGAGAGAAAGAAAAGTTTATTAAAAGGCAATTGATATTGATGATGATAAAACGAAATGAATGATGTATGCAAGCTGTTGCTCTAGTTCTAATTCTTTTTTATATAATGTCTGACATATGCATGTGCGTATGCACGCTGCTTCATTAATCCGGGTGTGTGTTTTGTAGTTGTAGTAAATGGTTGTGCTTTTGCCCTTATTATTGTCAGTTTTCCTTTTCCTCCCAAATAAGGAAGCATGTGTAAACGTTTAAATGGTATTGCGTGGTGTTGCGGCGATGACGGCTTGTGCCATGTGCTAGCCATGATCCCTTTTTTGTAAACTTCTGTCGCGTGCCATTCTCTGCCATTGCCACACTTATATTGCGTAGGTATGTATATATGTACATGTCGGTTTTTGATAGCTTGCCTTATTAACCTGGTGGCTTCCTTGTATTGGTTTGGTTGGCTTGATATGACTAACAGAACGGGAAAGGAGAAACGGCTGCTGGTTTTGGAGGTTGCTCCGGACCGGACGCTTCTGTTTGTGGACGCTTTTAATTTTTGGTTAGTTGAACTGACTGGCCTTTTGCGGTTGGTGATGAAATGGAGCATACGTTAATTTTTCTACCGGTGGCTGGACCGGTGAATTGTGTGCTGGTGGCGGTGCGGTGGTGCCATGCATCATGGCAGGGGAATTGAATCGAGAGGATGCACATGAATGATATATGCGTGTGTGGATGGAAATGTGTCGTTATGTTCAACTGATTGCAATTGACAAAGGAGAAAACAGGATGAGAATTATACGAGCCAAAGGACAGAGGCCAATAAAGCTTAACCAAACCACCTAAAAAGAACAACGAGGCAACAACGTGGCGCGCAAGTGTTGCTTGCGGTGGTAGTGGGTGGTAAAAGGTATACATAGATTCGAAGACCGAGAAAAAATCTGCATTGACTATTCAGTTCTGTTTGCGGATGTGGATTTGTTGGTTTTGAATTACGTACACTTGTGAATGCGGTTATGTTTCGGGGAAAGGAGGTAGATACTGGGTTTTGGCGGTATTATGCTATATTAATATTGACGCGTCACTTATTCTTCGTCCAATGGTGAGTATTTTCCAGGAGCCAGTTGTACCGTTCTGCTTTATTGAGTTGTAAATTTTCACGTTGAAGAATGATAACAGCTTATCAGGTTTCGCTCGCGGTTTGCCCTACTTCCGTCCACAACAGGCTATGAGTTTACTGGCGATGCACAGTTTCCTCTAAAGAAGATATGATAATGCAAACTGTCAATTAGGACATATTTCTACTGTTTGATTAAAATTTGATGGCATGTAGGTGCTGGTAATTGAACCAAATTTCCTTTGCTCATCCTTACATATCGGTCGTGTGATTTATTAGTGTACAATTTATAGTGTGGATTAAAATTATTATGCAAATCCACTGTCACGTTAATTTTTTTGTTCCAAATATATACTGCGTACATATGTGGAGTTGCGTGAGTGTGCGGGTATTAATGCCTTCAATTTTGCATGCGGCTTGTCGTGTTGCTGTCATTCATCGCTATCAGCTTCTCTGTATTTTATGATAAGCTTTTATTGACTCTACTATGCAGTCAACAAACAAGAACTGCGTCTGATTTTTGTGAACTGTTTCATGGCTGGTCTGGCGCGGGATGTATGAGCTTAATGGATTAAATTTTGATTGAACCTGGATGCGTTTTTTAAACCCATTTTTGGAAATTTTTCCGGCGGCGGCAGCCTAAAATAAAATGCGAGGAGTGTTGCATTGCATTTTTTCTTCCCTTGTTCGGATGCGTTTTCATCGTTCCTTTTATTATTGGCAGACAAAATAAGGAAAATCCATTTGCTTTGTCGGTTTAGTCTGTGCTGTTTGGTCTCTTGATGATAAAAAAAACTGTATTTTGATATGTTGGAAAACGAACTATTCTGGTGTACATTTATTCCCTGTCAAAACTACAACGCCAGTTTTAAAAGAGCGCTATCTTGATAGAAGGAAAATGCGAGGGAGAAAAGGAAATGGATGCTTTTTGCTTTGTTATTATCGATGTAATATATACACAACTGATAATTTTAACCATTTGGTTGAAAACTCTTTATTTTTGCATCTGATCCGTTATTGCTTCCATTCCAGTTGTTTCTCTTTCTTAAATGGCGATGATGATTTTTCCATCCCTTTCCCCCTTCTTATTGACCACTTTGTGGAAAATTGCATTAAATGTGCTAATGCTAATACATTTTTGTTGGCAACTGACAAGGATGTGAAAGGCGGTTTGTTGCATGAAACTAAGCTGGTATATTATTATATAAGAACCTTGCATTTGAAGTGGATTTGTAGCTGTATGGAAATGGGTTCTTTGTTGAATGTACTGGAGGCTTTGTTTATTAAAAAGAAAACCCGCTGGGGAATAAAATAACACCATTGCACCAGCTACAGTCATGTCATATCATATCACGGAGGATGATAGTAGGAAAAGCTACGCCAAATTGGGGAAAGAAACAAAACGGTTGAGTGGAGTATTCAGGAAAAGGAACGTGAAAGTGTTATTTATTTCTATATTCCCGGAAGTAATTTTATGATCCAATAATCATTTCATTTTCTAGGATGGTAATAGGAATAACTGGAGTTGAGAGGGGCAATCTGCAACTTATTTATATTTGGGATCAGTGAATGACAGTTACTCGGGTTGGCAGAAAAGAGTAAAAACCCCTTTTTAAACGTTTATATTCCCGTTGAGAGAGTGGAAGGGAAATTGGTATATTATATTATCCTTTTTTGGTGGTTGTTTGGTTGGTTAACAATTTAATGAAAATCGTATATTCGTCCGAGTGGGTAGCTCAGCAGACCCAATATCCATTACCTACTTCAGTGCAGGAGCAGAAGGCTTAACGTTAATAAAGTGCGAATCCCCGATAGGGTTCTTGTCAGGATATGTGAAAGCTTGCGCATCTGCCAGTTTCTGTTAGTAAAATGCGTACGTATATTATGCGTAACTGTTATGAGCGTCTTGTGAGTACTTTCCGTTTTGTAAAACGGGGAAATGGGGAAATGGGGAAATCTTTCTGAAGTTGGATATTGTGGAGTACAGTTAAATAGCATTATAATAAAATGAGTCATAAGACAGTAGTGGTTTGCATGAAAATTAATCATATTTTTGTTTTTTTATATATTCTCTATTTTATGTCTGATCTCTTTCTCTCTTCGAAAATTCATTATTTTTTACGCAGATGCACTCTCATTCCTCAGAATTGGAATGGGAGGAAATGAAGCGCAATGAACCATTACCCGGTCGTGGAGCTAAAACTAGAAGAAATGATCAGGCAAGACTCAACCAAGTTTTTTATTAATTGCCTGCTCTATTCATTTATTCGCTTGCTGTAAAAGTTCGGTTCGGTTGGCCGGGTCGGTAGGTGCTTTGATCACGATGATCATGCTCACCCCCTCGATCACTGCATCTTTTCAGAGCTGCAAAGAAGAGCAGAAATAGAATAGAATTATGCAGCCCTTATTTTCGGCTTTAATAACAGCAACAACTGTTTTTAAACATTTGTGGTTTTCACTTTTTCCTCGTGATGATGTGCCTTTTTTTCTTGTATGTGAAATCATCTTCCCCCTCCGCCACCATGGCACATTACAGCTCTTAGCGGATATAGCGGCAGTGGTGGTAGAATAATGCAGTGACGATGAAACGACAATCGGCAATCCTGAAAAGAAGCGATTTTTTCATGATTTCATGTGAGAACCTGATCAACTGTTTTCTCTAGCGGAGCATGAGCATCTAGTCGAGTCGGTCTCGGTGCTCAATCGATTTTTCAGGCAAGCAGAAGCAGGCAGCAGAGTTACAATGAGACTGACTGTTAGGCATGTGCTATTTGTCGCTGCACTTGTTGTGTTGTGTGTGAGGTCCTTTTTAAAAGACTCCGGGTAATGAATCAATGAGCTATTTCTCTGACTAGCTGTCATCAGCATTTTTTGTCTTGACGGGGAAGAATGATGATGATGAGATTAGCTAAGGCAAAGGCTTATAAATAGGAGGAGAAAGAGGATGAGGAGGATTTTCATCGTCATTTGGACGCTGCTACTGATGAGCTTTGCTCGGGTTGAAAATAAATTTAGATCATTTCGTTCTAGTTACACGGCTACTTAGTAATAAAAAATGTGCCACGTTTAAAAAGCAGATCATCATGAGCATATCATTAGATCGTATCTCCTTCCCAATGCTCAGCCCAAAAAAAGAGACAGACGTAGAAGAGGTAGACTAGATAAGTTGATAATTTGGCTAAGTATAGCCAAGCACTATCATGGAATTAACCGGTGAATGAGTGAAAAATGCATAAAATAAGCATTAAGGGAGAAAAGAGAAATTTTTTAAAAGTTCACGGATCAGTTACGGACGTATATCACATAATACAGGTTGAGTGAGCATTTGAGCACCATTCTTCTCAGCAATTCCCTTGATTCATCTTCATCATTACATCATTTTCCAGAGCAGTAGTAAAAATTTAATAAGTAAATTCGTTTCGTTAAAAGAGTATGCTATAGAAATGGGAGATCGAGATCAGAAGGAAAGTCCCGACAGTTATTAACAGACTTGCTTATTGCTTTTTATGCCTTTATTGGCAAAGCTATGGGCTATATGCACACTACTGCATTATATTTTTTTTACTTTTTTTTACGTAAATGTGGAATGCAGCCGTAATAACAGTCTCCTGCTACAACTATATCATTTCATTCATTCATCATCATCAACATCTTCTAGTCTACTGTGCTTCATTCATGTATCATTCATTTTTTCGGGATTTTAGTTTTGTTAAAAATGTGTGGTATGGCGGTGGTGGAGGTTTCGGTTGCACAGTATAAAATAATAATGATTACCATGCACATTGATTCATGGTCTGGTGGGCATGAGCCATGAGCAAAGAGGGAGGTAAACTGAGAAGAAATATTTTAAGCATTATCAGCCCTTTACGAGAAAGAATAGGAGGAAAATGCTTTGCAATTGTGAAAAAACATGGTTGAAAGAAAGAGGAAATAACAACTGCTATGTTTTTACCTATACGAGTTAAAGTCAGTGAATGAAATGAATGTAGTAAGTAATAATGATCAAGTCAAAGAAATCCCTTTTTGTGGTATGTGATTCGCTTCTTTTGGCTTAAGAAGGCACAAAAAATGTGTTGTTAAAATGATTATTATTTTTGGATTTGTAGTTATGTAGATTTGTATATTGTATTGTGATACTGCGCCGGGGATGATTATTGTTGTAGCTGCTGGGAAAATGCCACGCTTTTCACTTGTTACTTTTGATATTGTACGGGGAATAAAGTAAGACGGATGGGGAGGGAGAGAGGAGAATAGAAGAAGAATGTTGTACTTATAATGCCTTGTGGAGTCAATCTTACTTTTTACTACGAAATTAAACCTACCAGCTTACCTGTGCATCTCATCAGCACGATCATCATCGTCATCATCGATTCTGGTTGTTGGGGTAAAAACGGATCCTGCTAAATTTTTCTCACTGCACTTGTTGAATAATAGGAGATGCCTTCGTAATAATAGTTTTGCATTGCAAAGTGAAGGCAAACAGGCAAAGTTAGACTTGAAGGATGCTCAAGTGAAGTTGCGCCTACTAGTCAGCTAAAATTTCTAATTCCTTCCGCACTAATCCTATATTGTATTAATACGAATTTTTTATAAATAGAGTACTACATATTTCGGATTTTTCCTTTTGGCTAGTTTTAACTTTGGTTCGTGATGAAAAAGCGATGATGGTCAGGTTAGGTGCGAGATGTTATGTAGGGTGAAGACTTATTGTAGTTGTGCAATTATACTGTACAAAAGCAGTACACATGTAGAGGGAGGAAGAAACGAGAATGAATGAAAAAAAATGAATGAATGAAAGATTGGACCGATTGCTACGATGATGATACGATTACGATTAAGGATTACCTTAATTCCGTGCCGGTTCACTACTACTAACATCAGAGAGAAGCGGCAGAGAACAGAGAGAGACGTAGTATAGAATACGTAAAGTTCAATCAATCTCATGTGCAAACTCGTAACTCATTTTTTTCAAGATAGGAAATCAGAGCTAGCGTGATTGATAGGCAATTCAATCCAAAAGGAAATTATTTCGGCTCGATTTATGGCCAGGGATTACTACCATTTTCTAATTTAATTTGTGGGCGATGCAGTTTCTCTGTGTTGGAATAGTATCATGAAATATTATAATGATAATTATAGCTTTTGTAGGTACTTTCTGCACCGTGAAAGCCAAACCAAGCCATTTTTCTGACTCCCTCTGTTCCGTTGCACAGTTTTGTTCTCAACCCGTTTTCCCGTCAAATCAAGAGATTTTCGCAGTTTAACATGACGTTTTGCAGTATTTAGTTTTTCTTATAGGAATAACGAGAAATATGTTTTTTATAACCTGCCGTAAAATATCGTGTATGTATATATGCATCAGCCCCAAAAAAGTTATTACAAAAAAGACTTTTTATTTACTGAAACGTGTTCATTGAACCGTCCTCATATTTGCTTGTTCCCCTTCTTCCCCCTTCACTTGATGTATCATCGTTAACTTCTTCATATTAGAGTTTTTTTATTTTTATACATTGCACATTTTTTGTTCACTTCGTATGTGAAGACGTTTTTTATGAGTCCGATTGCTTAAGTAGGTAAGAAAGCAGACTCATGCACGGGATGTGGCATATTGTGGATATGCTCGGCATAAAGATGATATTTTTACAGTGTCTTTTTAGAGAGGAAGTGCTATTTATTCTTAGGAAGGTAGGTTATGAAGAATTTACTGTTTGCATACGTTCGGATAGTGCAAAAAGCAAATTCACCCAAAAAATATTTTGTGGTACTGGTTTAATTTATCTCATGCTACTTCGGCTGTCGCTGGGAAAAAGGAATTTTATGCGTATAGGGCTTTATTTAGCAGAAAAACAGCAAACCACTTGATTCTTTTGTGTATTATTAAATTATCTCTTTTTATATGAAAATATTCTGTTTCGCCAGGAAGTAACAAAGTTTATTGTTGAATAAAACAAATGACTTTATCTGTGCGGTACACAGCGATAAAGAGGTGGTTGTGGTGGCGGTGGAAAGGTAAAATGGTATGAGACGAAGAGGAGCAGCAGTTGGCATAAGGCATTTAGTACAGTGTACAGTGTAGAAGGATGAGCCCTATTTGCAAACAGATTTTTTTGGGAATTACTTTGAGGAAAAAGATACGATGAGAATTGGAGAAGAGCAAATGAAAAAATCATGTTTTCTTGTGTTGAAATGTGTCTTTTCTGTTATCTAACTTTACTTTTAGCTTTTTTATATGAGAAGCTGGGAGAAAAACGGGATGACTGTTGCTGATTAACAGATTTGTTTCAACGTTATTTAGTCGGATGAATGAATTTAGGCTGGCTGTAAAAGTTGAATTGAGGAGGTGACCTGAGAAACTGTTGTGAATAAAAAAATTAATGCGTTTAAGCATACTTGGCAGTAAAAAATAGTTAATAGGGTTAAACGCTCTGCTGCCAAAAACGGACAGTTTTGTATTGTGGGGCTGAAAAAATTTTGTGATAAATGTGTCTATAATTGCCTATACACTTTCTGCTGAGATTTCTATTAATTGGATAGAATATTTAATACTTAAGGTACTGTTTTGTTATAGATATGCATTTTGAGCGTCACACTTTGAAAGGGTTTGGCTCTATTGAGTCATCCCAAAGGAATTCCCTTTGTTCACGAGAAAAAGGGCAGTAAGCAAGCTAATGCTTCTTTTACTGAATATAAGTAAAACTGGATTTTAATGCGAAAAATACAATAATTTTTAAGCTGATCAATCACGATGATCGTGTTATAATGCGCCTTGCTTTTTGCATTCCTTCTTTCTGTTTCCCCTCTTGTCGAGTGCATCTCCAAAAGTCTCCTCCTTAGAACAAGGATTGGGGTTAATATTAGCAGTGTAGAAAGAAGGGAAAATAAAAGAAGCAAAAATCGTGATTCTTCAATGACAGTTAAGTTGCAAGGGGAATGATTATGAGCTTTTTTGCTATACTTACTTAGAAATTTTTTGGCAGAAAAAAGAGTAAATCCCCCGTCCTCCCTAATCCAAATCCTATAGAGGAGCAACTTTTAGTGCAGTCAAAAATGAAAAGCACGTTAACTGGGGAATATTCTAGTAGTCGGATTTTATTTTTTTATTAGTGTGTGGTGGGGCAGTTGAAGAAGCGGAATTGCTATATTCTAAAGCGAAAAGATTTTTTTAGAAGAGGTAGAAATTCATATCGTATAAGGTATCAAGTCAACTTCGTGAGTGGTTTGGAATCCTTTTTCACTCTTTTTCATTTCTTGTTCATCACTCTAGCTTAGCTTGACTTTATTTCGTCGTATTGTTATTATTGTAGCATTTGCGATGTACGAGAATCTGTGAAAAAAATTCAGGAGGGAGAACCAAGGGATCATGATCAGATCACATTAACTTTTGGACTGCTGACACTACCTTTTTTTCCTCCGTTTATTGGTGTGCTGAGTTCACACGAAAAGAAAGCTGCAATGAGGTTTGATTGAGAAGGACGAGGAAAAACATAAAGTTAGTTAATATGCATTGACTTTTGTAGGGAGTTAGTACGCGTATTGGTTTTCATTACGAACGTCAAGAGAAGATTTGATAAAGGGTTCGAAGTATGTAATGGAGTGGACTAGAGGGTGTGCTGCCAATTTTGATTGAGTTTTTATTGGAAAAAAGATTTTTTCTATTGTGGTACCGTGAACAAGTATGCTAAGTAGAAATTCCGGAAAGTATTAGCAAGTATCGTGCTTAAGAAATGGAGAAGCGAAAAAATGGGTCCAAGAAAGGAAGAGGTAGTTGTTGTGAATGGAATGGCAGAGGAGGTTACCTTTGAACCGAATGGGTGTTTATCTAGTAATTTCTCGTAATTAAGCTCAACACTACAGCCAGAACCAAATTTAAGATTGAAATTTGAAACTGAAAATACTTTCTGATGATTAGAAAAGCTTTAAGTCGAAGAAAAGAGTACAATCACTGACGTAGAGTCCCGACTTGGTGAGCAGGTACAAAAACAAGAGAGATGAGCTAATCTCGCGTGCTATGAATATTGAAGAGGGCTCATAAAGACTCGAAATAATAACAGACATACATACACTCATGATGACCAGAGCGCTACATTGTTTGAGCAGAGTACGTGGGGTACCCTACAAATTTTTTACTGCAAAAAATTATACTTTTTAAATTGCGTTAAGCCCTTTTAATTTATCCTTTTCAATTTCATTAATAGATTTCTCACTACAAGGTGGATACTTACTGGTACCTTTTTTCGTTGATTAGCTTGAGTTTGCTACTGCGATGATGCTGTACCCGCTGTACCCACTCTCTGTTCCTTCTGAAGCATTTTACAGCATTCTAGTCATACCTTGTCAGTTTTCATTTTATGTATGTTTTCACCTTTGTCTCGTCCAACCCCTTCTGTACATCACCATCACACTTTTTTTCCAGAAAAATTGCTTTCCAAGAAAGATGAAAAATTCATGTCCAATTAAAGAAGAGCCCGAAAAGCAGTCAGTGAAACAGACGCAGAGGGTCACTATCTGCTCTTCTCCGTCATACTCATCCTTATAAATGTCAGGTAAAAAAGTAAAGGTCCAGCTGTTGTAATAGTTTTGCCTTTTGAAGTATAAAAGAGGCTGACAGCTAGTTCGAACCAAATGTATTGTTTTCTTATCTTCCAGGAGAGATGTTGGTTTTGTTTGTTTCTCCGTGAGAAATTTACGCAAGGCTTTTTGAAAATAAAATAGTAACAAAATGCTCCTTTACTAATTTTTTTACGTGATCTCGATCTCATTTCCAGCAAAAAAGAGTCAGCCAAAGGTGAGATGCTTTTTTTGTTCTGGTATTATTATCCCTGCTAGAGTATTGGTTTAAGATTATGAGAAGAAAGAGCAGATGGCAAAAAAATCGAGAGTATGGAGCATGGCAAGGTTCCTTTTTTGTTTTGTTGCAATCTTTATGGGCTTTTGTGCACATTTTCTCATTACTTCTTGGTAACATCTTGTGTTGTTCTTATCGTCTTGAAAAGAAAACCAGAAGCTTTTCGATTTTTCCCTAGAAAAAATGAACACACTTTTAAGTACATTTGGGAGCTTTTTTCGCATTTTATATAGTTCCTTTTCCAGAGAATAGTGGAGTGTATAAGGTGAAGTGAGAGAGGAGAAGCTCTTGGAGAAGGTGGTGGTCATTTATAATACAGTACAGCTTCACATTTTACAACTGTAGCTATTATTTTGCCCCAAGAAGCCAAGCCAAAGGTACAATACCACACCAGAGATTCATCCAAACGAGGTCAAAACGGCTTCTTGATCCTTTTCTGAAGCAGTTGGCCTGATGCTTTTGGGCATATTGCTACTGAACTACTGTTTTTAAGGAAATTGATGCTTTCCAGCTATCACCATTGTTCAGAAGAAGATGCTGGTTTCCTTCAGGGTGTAAACTTTATGTAGATATATACACGTACGAGGGATGATGGGATGCTTCTTTCATCTTTTGATGATGCTACTAACTTCTGGTATTGATGATGATGATGATTATCATCCGCATCCTCAAGATCGTGATGATAGTGTTTGTTGCTCGACTGTCATCTCGTCCTGTCCAGAGAGGAAGACGAAGAAGGACATTCAGGTTAAATATGATATGGGTGTTATTATTGCTGTTGCTGCTTTCCTCTGCTACTGCTGACTATGGAAGTGCTTCACTAAACTTAGGGTTTAATGGCAGTAAAGAATAATGACAGTTTGATGGGCTGGCTTGGTCAGTAAAAGTCATATAAAATGTGCATATTTTATACGAGTTCGGAAGAGGAAAGGAGCTATTATATTGCTCTTTTCTGGTTTTATATATGGGCCCTCAGTTTCACCCTCTCCGCACCTCACACAGAGTAAGAATTAAGAATGGACGCAATAACGTCTATAAAAACATGGTGGCATCTTGGTCAAAATAAAATTTGTAAATGGTAAGTGGTAGTACATCACGTTCCTTCTTCCTATTTGTCCGAAAAAAGATGCGTTGTACTTTGTGCAAGTAGTTTATGTACGAGTTAGTATGTTGCTCGCGACTAGGAAGACGATGCGATGACGATACATCCAGCCAGACGATCTAGATGAAGATTTTTATGACTATTGCGTCTTGCGTCCTAACTTGTCTAATCTACGGCGTTGACTATGACAAGACGTTTTGATTATTACACCAAAACAACAACAGTTGGCAATGGTGGTGGCCAAAAAAGAAGCAGCAAGTCAGGGTGGTAGTTGGTGGCAGTGGTGGTAGTGGTAGCGGTGGCAGAAGCGTGGCCTTATCCTGCTCTTGAAACTTTTTTGTGGCTATGATTCTCTCTCCTATTATCATATTTGTTTACGATTCGCGTAGCGTGCATGCACGGTTCAGAATCTCATTTGCGCTCATCATCTCGCAAGTCAGTATTTTTTTCTAAACATCATTTCAGAATTGGGGAAGCTCATATCAGAAACCTAAAAGATGAACTGGTAAGGGGAGAAATTAGATTCAACATGTGGATAATTTATGCCCTTATTATATTATATCTACTTGCCACTACTTATCATATCTCCAGATTTATTACTTTCATTTAGCGAGTTCCCCCTGATTGTTTGCAAAAATGGAGTTCTTACATGCAATTACTTTTTTTGCTTCTGTTTTAGTTGATTCTTTGTAATATTGTTGTTGCTTTGAAACTCACTCTCCCTGTGTGTCCCTGAGAAAAAAATCTTGGCATTGCGGAAGAAAAAGTGCGAATGACATGTTGGTTACAAATGTTGCAACTTCTGTTGCTGGCTGCATCATTGTGCTCATCCTTTTTTTCTTTCAAGCTCGCTGATTATAATTTTTTGTTGCGATTTTAGAAAATGTAATTATTACTGCGTTATAACGAAATGTCCAAGTTGTGCCATTATTTTTTCTGTTCGCACCTTTTCGTTTCTCTGCGAAATTCTTCGCTTGCCTTTCAATCATGATAAGAGAAGATTTTGGAAGTAGCTTGCAGAAAAATCATTTTCCTATATAGCATAACATACAAAATTTTGTCGAGGATGAAACTTTTTCCGAAAAAAGTCCGGTAACATCTGCTGTTGCCGTGCTTGTTTTTGCCGTAACAGTAGCAAGCAGTGGATCAAAGCTGCTGCTCGGGTTTACCTTTTCTTCAGTTGAGAGTTTCACTATACCCATCTGCTCTCCTCCTGTTCCTCCTGCGAGCAGCAGCAGAAAACGAAAAAAATAATGCCTGGTAATGATGATTATAAGCAGACTTAAACTTTTCCAATATAGCCAGTCAGTGGGAATCGAAGAGGAGACGTCAATATTATCGGTCCTCTCCTGTCCTGGCTGCTGCTGACTCTGACTGATCCTCTTGAGCCTACATGGTCCTTGGTTCCTTTCCTTTCTTCATTTCCAGCCTGTTGAATATTTACCAATTTACCTATGATTGCTCCATATTATTGGTCGTTGTCTTTTGTCTTGTCGTCCTCCGTTTCATTTCATAACTATATTATGAGAAAGTTAGAACAGAGGCGATATGACTGATCCTCTTGATCCTACATGGTCCTTGGTTCCTTTCCTTTCTTCATTTCCAGCCTGTTGAATATTTACCAATTTACCTATGATTGCTCCATACTATTGGTCGTTGTCTTTTGTCTTGTCGTCCTCCGTTTCATTTCATAACTATATTATGAGAAAGTTAGAACAGAGGCGATAATCTTTTTTTTCTCTTTTTCTTAGCTGCTTTTTTGACAGAGCCTGTTCTTATATTTTGTAATCGTTAAAATGACTTCACTCTCTGTTCTTCTGTAAAGCTGTACTGTCCATATGGCGTCATTATTTCATAGTCTGACTGCCTCTTGGAGGAGGATTCGGGTTGCCTGACCCTGGTTTTGGTTCCATGTAGTAGGAGTAGTGAGTGTGGCTTTGTAGTAAAAAATCGTAGTAAGATTTGTAGTAAATAAAAAAAAGCATGGCAAAAGCTCTGCGTGTTTAGACTGGGATCATGAAATGAACTGATATAGATATTGTTGGCGTTGATCATTTTCGGAGGGATTTCATATAATTCATGTGCCAACAACCAATACACAAATCAAGAAAGAATAGATGGTGGTGGAGGGCTTTCTCCCTGAATTGAATTCAGATTTGGGATTGCATGGGGATGGGATATGTATGGGAGTTGAATTTGGATTAAATAAAAATATTGGCTATTGTACACCTTTCATCGTGTATCCCCCATCATCATCCAAATGAATGCTGCTATAGGCCAATTTTTTTTGTGATTTTGATTGTGTTCCTGCCTTGAGGGAAGGGAGACAAAAAGAGAGGGAGAGTCCCGAGTCCAGGTGCGCTGTGTGTGCAACAGATTGTCACAGAAAAAATAATAATACGCCCGCTTGATGCATTGTTCCAAATTTTTACAATAGGAAATTGGCTATATGAAAAAAACTGAAGGGAAAGGATGAAGAAGCGCGTTTTTATTATTTGTATGAAATGAAAAAACGCGTTTTTTTTTCTTTTGCACTAATCTCAAATTTATGGTCTTGCGTGAATTTATCATTATCCAAATTGCAAATATCCAAAGTGTGTTTGTGTACTTTCGATGAATTATATTTTAAAGGGAATCTACGTATATAATCACCAAGTTATTTGATGTGTGTCATTATTTATCTTTTGTTTACGTTTATTTTTATAGATAAGAAAATCAGAGGGAGGGTGGAGGGCAGTAAGGAGAAAGGAACAGTAGAATTGTCAACATGGAGAGAATTCACAGAATAGGAATAAACATAAAAAATCTCCGTAATGTGGTGTTGTGGGTAGAAAAATTGAAATAGTGAGACGCGTCATTTTGCTCTGTTAACAAACATTTTTCTACATTTTTTTCTGTCCTGGATTTATTTGCAATTACAACCAAGCCTCATTTGAAAAACATTTACTTTGTGGAGGCAGCTACTTGATCGTACTTCTCTCAAGTTGGCAATTACTACTCCCACACATTTTTCAAC
>JAHZND010001593.1:0-28646 GCA_027744115.1 Acrocyrtus sp. NNG-2020 | reverse complement strand
ATCATGAAAGATTTAAGTTCCTCTTTCAATAGAAAGCGTAAGGTAGAGAGAGATTTATATATCTATCAAGACTATCACTACAAGCCCATGAATTCAAAAGAGTATAAATGTAAATGTAACCAATAAATAAAAGACTATAGTACGAATAAAATGTTGTATAAATACAAAATCTATACAATATCCGTAGGTCTTCAATCTTCAAGAATATTCAAGATATTACCTGCCTGCCTCTGCCTATTATCATTATGAGTCTTCGTTTTAAATCGAGTAGCTCGTTGTGTGATACATACCTACACATATGTATATGCTAGGAAAGTGTGGATAAATTTGTACAATACATTATTACTGCAAGGAGAGACTTTTAGTTTGCTTCAACACTGTCTGTGCTATATTTTACCGATGGTTTTAAATCTACTTAATTTAGAATGATAGGAAAACCATACATAATATATGCAATATGGTTAGTGCTGTATGAAAATTTAAAACTGAGAGCTGTAGTAGTTTTAATACTATATATCTAGTAAGATACTTAAATGTATGTGTGAATGAGTAGTAAAAGTGCTAATAAAAAAACAAATAAAACAGAAGTACAATGAAATGACAGTTGTGAGCTTTTTTTATCACCGTTTTAATCTTCAGCTTCAATTTACAGTTACAAATGAACCTGCTGAACAAACATTCCGTCTTTTACCGTTAATTTTAACGTTTTAAAAGTTGTAAAGTTCAACCTTTTTAAATCTACATACTAATAGAGCGTAGCTGATCAAGATACCTTTAAATATTCATCCTGAGGTGCATGATAAAGGGTATTTTATTCTTTATTCTTACAATTATATTACTATTTTTAAGTCCATTTACTTTTGGAAAAGATCTAGCCTAACTCTGCCATCATAATAGTTCTGCAACTTATTAACTTATAACAGTCACATTTCAAAGCAGTAATTTATCTGCATTCTTCTTCTTTTTTATACTAAAGTCTTTTAAGCAGACTTTTCTCATAGTGTATTATATCAACATTAACATCAAGGATACGAAAATAGCAAGCGTATACTTACGTACATAATTCATAATATCGAAATATCATTTAAATGCTTTGTCGTTCCACGGTAGAAATAACGGTTGGAAGATACCGCGTATGAATATAGAGATTAAAAATGAACGCGCTTACCATTTCTTTGGACCAATCAAGTAAATTTTTATACATCTACATATTCTGTTATCGAATCTTACTTTTTTCATCATGTTTCCAAATAAAACTAATTCAAAATTAAGAATATGCCAAGCTTTTAATTACATATTTTGTTTGTAAAGTATAACAAAGAGGTAATCAGTTTTCAAAGTAACTGGCTATAGCTAGCAAACTGGAATGCTGCGCTAGTGGGGGGAGAACAGAAAATAGAATACATAGTTTAACTAGGATTTTTTCAGTCAACTGTTGACTGTCAACAGTAAAAGGTCTGGAATAAAATAAATTATTCAAGAGACATAATTATTATTGATTGTGTGTTAAAGAGTAACATTACTAACTATCATTTACTAACTATTCGTTGTGATGAGGGAGTCCTCAAATGATGACAGACACTGCGATTAGTGCATCTATTATGCATACATCGATATATGTATATACAGTCAATAATCTGCTAACCTTATTTCTCTGTCAACATTTCATTACCATGCGTCTTTCGATTCTGGGTAATATTTAAAGTAACAAGTATAAGTACATTGCAGAGTGCATATTATCGGTTACCACATACAGTTTTTTGTCCAAAAAGACAAGAGTGCGCGTATAATGAATCATATCTTACAATTACAACGTAATTCACTACTAAATTAATCAGTCATTCAGCGTATCATTTTAGATTTACATGTTAAAAACTACAAAATTGCAGTAATTTCCTCTATTAAAAAAGGCAACTTAATCGTGAATTATTCATTCCCAGCTGCAATACTACAGTGTGGTTATGTAAACCAGACGGCAGGATCAAAAATAGCTGATGTATCGACTGTTGAAACTCCGTTTGCTGTATCATTTTGCATAGATGTCGATGGAATCCGTAAATCCAGAGTACTTTCCTCTATATTGGTGGAAATTTGTGACCGTAATAAATGTGAATACATAGAAGGCATATATATAGGCGTTACATCCTCACTTCTGTCAGCGGTTACTCCTAAATCAAGTCGTCTGCTGTAACAAAATTCAAAATCAAAACTGTTAGCCCTTGCGAGAGGTGGGCTACATAATGATGACAAAGCTGTAGGACTTGCTACTGATCGAGGGGAAGAAGTCCCAAATGTGGTAGTAGTTTCAGCAGTACTATTGTGTCGTAGTTTATTGCTGGAATGTCTGGAACGCGATCCATCAGCACTGTTGGAGGCACCATTACTGCATCCTACTTGCGTACTTGATGCTGTACTATTATTGCTCTTTGCCTTGTCATATTTACCACCTCCACTTCGCGACCGACTACGTTTCCTTTCTTTGTGTTTATGCTTGCTATTTTTCTTTGATTTTTTTGACTTCTTCGACTTCGATTTATGTTTCTTTTTTGATGAAGAATCTCGCTTCTTACTAATTTTGCTATCATTAGTGACTTTTTGCTCGTCTTCGTTTGACGAGTCGTTCGAATCTTCTGAAGAACACAACAATTCAAGAGGTGGGCTTGGTGTGGCTTCTATAAACTTCCGTTTTTTGGGAATCTTAACGGGAGAAGGAGGAATAGCCTCATATGATTCTGTCTGATTTGATCTCCGTCTACTATCCGCATCTTCATCAAAAGATTCCTCCGAGCTTGAAGAAATTACCATACGGCGGCTTCTTTTTCTTGGCGATAGTGCAGGAGGGGAATGAGAAATTTTCCTGCATTTTGTTGAGCTTGCTGTAGACAAGCTGTACTTTCCTCCTTTACCTGTATGTATAACTGTGCTTATGGATCTGGCCGTCATAGATTTAGAAGTTGAGGGTACTGGCTCACGCAATAATCCTTCAGAAACATCTGTTATGATTACGTCCCTTGACCGAGAACTTGACGCTATGGGCAATAAGAGGGCTGGTGACGAAGAATTTGACGAGAGATATGTATCGTTTTCGGGTAGAGGTGGTGTTGTAGGATCTAATAAACTTATATCGGTGGATCTCCAACTTATAAATTCATCAAGCAGTGCACTTTCATCGTCCGTTGACTGAAACCATTAAAATATGAGATTATAATGTTATTTTGTAACAACAAAAGCATATTCTCATATGGGTGTATAGTATGTGTGTAGGAAGGTACATCATATTGCATAGGTATACTTGTTTTTAAAACCCGACACGGTTACTACAATCGTTATTCACTTTATTTCGCTGAATTTGCACTATTACAACACAGCGCAGACCGGATTTAGCATAATAAATAAAGTAGGATATCTTACCAGCACGTTTAACAATTCATCCTTCTTTTCAGCTTTAATTGTATCATCATCATCATCATCGGAGGAAAGAGTAATCACAGCAAGAGGTGGCTTCTTTTCTATAGGAAATGATCCTAAACATTCTAGCTCGTCTGAGTCTGATTGACCAGCTGGTGTCTTATTTGTCGCATCCCTTTCCGAACGTTCGGTTATGTTTGGAACGGCAACAGCTGTCATTGTTGACGAGATAGACCAACCACTTGCAATTGGCGGAGGACAGGATGGCCGATTTGTCCTATCCATTGATGACGGGGAAGTTGTTGTTGAACGAGTAGAGGAAGAATTCGACGGAATAAGACCAGCCGACCGGGACAAATCCATTACTTGCGAACTACTCATTCCATGCGGGTACAAATCGATTCGGAACGCCGGAGAGGGAGAAGATGCTCTGTACCTTCTTGCCCTAGTAGTAGTTGCTGCTGCTGTTGGTAATGGTAAATTTTGGTGCGAACTCGAAGCACTGCTGTTTCTATCATAAATGCAGCTAGGTCTCGGCGGACGAGAGAGTTCCTCCCCCATTTGAGGATTCTCAGGTTCATAAGCCACAAATGCACTACCCTCGCCTTCAGTTCTGGAGCTGGAAGGGTGACTTGGAACATGATGTCTAAAACTCGATCGATGAGTACCTATAAGGAAAACAAACGAAGTTATAAGTTAAACAAAATGTTTGCAGTATTGAATAAAAAAGACCCTTTCCATTCTGAATCAATCTCAAAGTTATAAATTTAAAATGTTTAATGTTATGTTACCAGAAGTAGAATTTCTGTCTTCGCTTCTCTCTCTCCAACTTCGAAAATCACGAAAACGTAAAATAGGAAAATCTGGTCTCACAATCTACATTTTGAATTAGAATAAATTATAAATAACGATAAATATCAAAGAGTAAAGTGTAAATGGGACTACAATAATTTTCGAAACAAACAATCTTAATCTTAGCTTTATTTTCTTATTACTCTTAAGATTAAAATCAATGTTGGATTAGAAGAGAAAGAATGTTACCTCTGGAGGAGGCGGGGGAGAAGAGTAGTGCTCCACTGAGAGATTTAAGTCTAAATCAAATTCAGCATCTACAAATCGAAGCCTATCAGTACTAGAATCTCTGTGTAAATTATTGAAACTAGCACCAGGGCTGATAGATGGTGAAGGAGGTGAAGGTGCCAAGTAATTGACATGACTGGTCGATGCTGTTGTGACTGTTGTTGTCGCAGCTGTTGCTCGTGATAAGTCTATGGTGTTTAGCATGTCCCTAGGCCTACCAGCATAAGGATTCGATACGATGGAAGATACATGATTATCTGCCTGCATTGAGAAAACTTGCGGTTCTAATACAGGCATGTCTGGGTCGGGGAACAGGCTGATACTAGAATCTCTAGGAAGTGATTCGCGGACACTCGAAATTGATAAGTCTGGAGTACCCCAAATGCCTCCAGCAGTTCTTCGACCCACTGCACTGTCATTACTGCTGCTATCTCCAGAATTTTCATGTGTATGTGAGCTTAAAGTTGCCGAAGAAGGCTGAATAAGGCTGCTACTCATGCTACTGTCTCTCAATACCGGACGGAGGAAGGGATAGTTTTCTTCTTCATCTGTCAGAATAAAATTTAAAAAATTCCATAATGGTTTTTTATTAAGAATATGATATACATATTATATTATTAGTATTAGATATCATCATTAGGGCAATTAGGGAAAGGTTTCAAACATATTACAAACCTGAAGATGATTCGAGAAGTATTACTTCGTCATCAGCATTGTCATTGCTTTCTTGATGTCTCCGTGCTGATGTAGAATTTCTTCGTGTATTTGAATCTGCATCTTCGTCGTCTGATGTGATTGTAATGATTTCTGGAGCTGTATTTCTTTGTACACCACCGCCAGCATTTCCTCTACCATTATTTGCTGAAGGATACTCCGCTTCCCTGTCATATTCATCCATACTCATGCCACTCAACAAGAAATGGTATAGTTCGTGCTGAAAATGTGAAGTTCTAGCTCCTAAATAGGAACTGACAGATTCGCGAAAATCTCTTGAACGAATGTCGTAGTGTCCGAGAAGATGCGTAATTAAGTCGTAAATAAACCCCAACTGTAGCAGACAATAAGATATTATTAAGATATAATATTAATATTTTTAAGTTGTAATAGTTGTAATACGCACATTATATATGTAATCGTTAAAATTCAAATATATCTCGTTAATTCTTTTTACCTGGTCTCTATTCCTATGAATTCCCATAAGTACACTTAACTCTCTATAAAGCCAAGTGCGTAGTCTGGTGATAGCCGTTGGATGACTACGAATGTATTCAACGGAAGGAAATGAACCGGATTGAGCTGCTGACCCAAAGGGAAAGGGTTGAACCCATTCATCGCGATCATACCGTCGTCGTCGATTTTGGTAACCTCTCATTTGTCCTGTCTCATCTGGTTGTCGAAAGTCATTGCTAAAATTAAGCAGATCCCCAAAATATTCTCTGAAATGCAACAAAAATTAATCGTATTCAACTAATTTATAAATATTTATTTACATTAATTAATTCCTTAATTGATCGTAGAACACGGAGCAGCAACTTCTTAATAGCATCAAGTATGCTAGATTGGCAATCACAATGGATAATATTACTTACGCTCTGCGGATGGCACTTGTCGACATACTGCTGCTGAGATTGCTGAAAGGGTTACTCATTACCACGGGAGGCGCGTGATATACATTTGGTCTAGTTATATCAACATCATAACGATGTGCCATTGAAGGGGATTGTGAGGCACGAGCTTCCAGGACTCTGATAAACCTAGATAGGTTATAATGTAATTCACTATTAATTTAATTAATATAATAAAACATATTACAAGCATATTTATTACGCACTATTGTTTGCACTCAATGGAATGATTGTTTTGAGACTTCGAATTAAATTCTCAATCCCATACTTTCAAATTCGAAAACAAATATATATAATTCAAATACAGTGGAAAACATGGTAAGAAAAAATATACTCACGGTGAAAGTCGGTAGCTGGAACCAGCGGATGCTGTGAACCGTATCGATAAATGTGGAACAGTGGGGGCCGGCACAACATATTCATCGTATTCTTTAGCCCCCCTAAAATTATGGTATATCGAACGAAATGAGCTTTTGCATAAAGGGCACTCTGGTTTCACCTTTGACCACTCCAGCAAGCATCCAAAGCAAAATTGATGAGCACAAGTATTGCTACAACTTCTGTTAACAACATCGCCTAGGCATATTGCGCATTTCACTGCATCTGGTGAAGATGGGCGCTCTGGAATTCCTTCTGATGAGTTATTGTCCTGTCCTCCACCTGATGCTCCAGCAGTCTTTGATAAATCACCTGTCTCCAAGGACTTGGAACTGCCCACCTTTGAGGCTGACATTGCGACCTAACAACGTTTGGTCAGTTGTCTTTTAAAGATGTTGTTCAAGTTCAAAATTTGAACTTCAAATAGGAGCAGGGACACTTTTCGTCTTCAGTCCCTATTTCAGGAAGAAAATAAGACTTTTAATTTTATGCTTATGCTTGGTATTGGTAATTCTAAAGTTAAAGTTTAAGAACATCACACACAGGACACTGAAGATCCTAAAAGCTACAATTAATTTATGAAAAATGTTTAGTCGCCTTTCCCTCGCCTAGTCGGCTAGCCCCAGCAATCAACCAATGTTTCCAAAATCTCCTTGTTATTTTCAGACAGTGTATGCAAACTAATGAACCTGGACAATTACAAAAATACCAAATTGTCGTCTGGTTACTTGTTTGCTCATACTTAGCTTCTCCAGCCCATTGGTGATTGGGAAGAATGACATGCAAACGCTATCCACATCCACTACTCTTGTCTTACTTTAATTTATTAACTTCTTCTCTCAGCTTTCTACATTCTAATAAAAATGACTACTCCACCTATTTCTTGACCACCGTAAACCAAACGTACAATCGCTTGAAAACCGCTTAAATGAATCGGATCAATTAATTCAACTAAACATATTTTATCTTGAAAATTTTCTTTTAAAATAAAAATCACTTACTTTTAACATATCTAATCTTTCTAACTTTTTGTACGTTTTCGCACACATACGTTCATTCACTGTCTATCGACACAAACTGACCAACTCACCAACTTACTGTGAGATTATCCTAAACCATAAACTGCTGCTGGTAATGCAACCCAGCTCTATATGTTCGTCTTCAAGAGTAGCTTATCAAAAAGTAATTTTTCCAGCAAAACAGGAAATTCAGCGTCCATGATTAATTAACTAACTCGTACAAATTTATTTTTATTGCTCTGGGATCTGTGGAAAATCCACGAATGTACGGATAATGATGGATGATGGAAGAGATGAGAAAGGAATGAACATGACCAGCAAGAGCAAGGCAAAAGTGTAGTGCAAAGAATGCATACTTTTGTGTGTTGTCTACTTGTGTAGCCGATGTTGATACTGTTTCATAGTTCATGCATTCGCGTTCAATTGGCATTCAATTCAGCATGATGAGATGAATGAATAGCGAGAAAGTGCATTGCATTGTGTTCGAGTCTCCACTTTATTTTCAACTTTGCTTGCTTTTGCACCCGTAGACTACGGGCCGTGCCGTAGTAAACCCTATCTATCCACGTTACTATTATCCACTCGTACCTGTTCCTTTCTTTTACGATTTTTTATCTAGCTTCCTATCCTGCCTGTAAAAATTCTGTCATACCAGCTGCCATAATTAGCCTGCCTGAATGCAAAGGGAAGTAAAGGGATGGGATGGATGTGCCGTATTAATACGTTACGTATTACGTAATGTATGTATTCAACACCGACTTTGTTGTGGTAGCATGGGCAGGATTGCCTTTTACTGTAACAAAGTGTAACCTCTAATACATTAGCGGGATTAGATAAACATAAAAAAGAGTCGACTGAACTGCACAGTTTGGGAGGTAGAGCTATGAGCTAGTGCAGTGCATGCATAGTCGTGCTAAGTCATTGTTTAATTTTGTCGAGTGGTGGACGGACGGCGGATGGAATGAGAGTGAGAAAAATGGAAGCTTGAAAACGAAGATGAAGAAAAGAGAAAAGAAGGGTTAATTTTTATCACGACACGAGGAAACGGTAACCGAGTCAAACCTAGCTCCTATAGGGGTTCGCCTCAAAAAAATCGTCCGAAGGATGGAGTATGCATTGAGTAAATCTAGGAAGAAAAGAAAAGCCAGCAGAAAAAATGCTTAGGCTTGGCTCGGGCATGCAGTGCAGTACACATTTTAAACGTTTTTTAAAACTTTTACACATGTAAAAGCGATTAATTGTGCGATGTTGTAGTTGTTGTTGCGGATGATCAACTCTACAGTTCTACACTCGAAACTCGAGTTCAAAAGTTGTCACATTCACGAATCAGCTAGTTATAAGTTTCATACACATTATTACTATTACTCATTCACATTAGCAGCGCAGTAAGATTCAAGTCTGTCGTAGAAATGCATTTTGAACTAACGCATGCATCTGCATCCATATTCCATACCACCTTACAAGGCAAGGGTTGAGGGTAGGGCTAGAAGAAGACGATTTTGCATGTGACAAAGAAAAAGAAAGGATGAAATGAAGGTTCTTCACTCGTCCTTCATTGAATTGAAGGATGTGATAGCGATAGCCCATCATCATGTTTACTGACTAAATGCTATTCAAAATGACTGCAAAATGGATACTGCAACAAAATGCAAAAAGTGAAGCAGCCTGTAACAATTGAATGACACCGTTTTAGTTTTATCAAAGAACAAAGAGTAAAAATTAATGTGAACGGTCAATACTATGATACTGGATTGAGTGAGACCGATACGGGATACGATGATGACCACGAATACGACTGAGGAGGGTGGGAGATGCGATTATGCCCAGTTCCAATTCCATCCTATAATGCCAAATGTTGACTGCCGTAGTAAAATATGGAAATTATTTTTGCTTGCGAAAAATGTCACAAGAAAACGAATCCAAATGTTTTTAAAACCGACGATGCGCGATGGAAAAAATATGATTCATATGAATTAAGTTCTTGCCTGAATCAATATCAGTTTCAAATTCAATATAAATGCCATTTATATGATAAGTGATAATCGCCATCATATCAGAATCGCATAACGGAAACGCACGGGGCGAGGCGAGAGGAGAGGAGATGATAAAACACCTTTGAGCAGTAGCATACAGTGGCTGGCTGTTGTACGTTTATTTTATTAGAGCTGAGGCTAGTTGAGGGGAAATTGAAATTGAAGGCTTTTTTGGATTTGGAATGGAAAAAAACAAAAACATCAAACATGTGAGATGCAGGGGAAACGTGCTTTTTTGTTATTTTTGGATTTTATGTAGACACTGTGATGTAGATGTAGGTAGTAGTGGAAATTCCACTTTTATTCCAATTATTCAATACTGCATATTCCACTGTGGAATAATATGCAGTATTGAATAATCGCCTGCTTTCAAAGAAATGTTTATCATTCATTGTTCATTAATTGTTGATTCAGTTACATGACATAACGTTTAATAAGGATTACATGTTTGGTGCTGTTGTTCTTATATTTATAATTAGCTATTTGAGTCACTGTAACTGACAGTAGTGGTAGTTTGGTGAATCAAACAAAGTATTTCAATTTTCTGCAGCAAGTTGCCATCCAGTGAATTCAGTCAATCTAAATAGAAATTTTCTCTGGATAATTTAATTTTGTACAATACGAACGAACCAGAAAAACAATGGAGCTTGAAACTGTGGAGGATGACAGGGGACCTGCAACTCAGGATGTGTGCCATGTATGCGGAGAAGCAAACTATTATTGTGACGGAGGATTTTATTACTGTTCACTGTGTAACACTCAATCGCAGGTAATCAATGATGACTTAAAGAAGTCTGGGATTTCGTCGTTTTGTTGAGCGATATGATAACTGGGATGTAATAAGCTGTTCAATTGATTTTGATTTGATGGTTTTATTGGTTTATATAATATATTGCTAATCTTTTTTACATATTCATACTGTCGGTTTCCTTTATATTTAATATTACACTAACCGTTAAATTTTTTGCTGTAACTGTCAATGTCAACTTTCATTTTACAAACAGTCAGCCCGGTTGTACGTGGATGAACATTTCCTTTCGGAAACCACACAACTGCAGCACACTCGAGCCGCAATACTTCGAAAGGATAAGGATAAACAAACAAGATCTACAAAGAAGAAAGGTAAAATAAAATATTAGTAATTGGTAAAAGGAAAGCTTTGATCTGAAGAAATACAAGTTCATGTTTGTATGGGTTATTTATCATAGTGTCTAAAATATCTCTCACATCTTGGGAAGTATTCAATGTCGTTTTAAAATACATGGCGGACCGTCTGGTGGAGATTGGGTTTCCGGAAATCGTCAAAGCGAAGATTTTGAATTTGTACGTCGCGTTTATGATGAAACGAAAAGTGATATTTATCTCCAAAGCCAATCCGAATGCAAAATCTACCGTCGCAGTTGGTGAACCAAAAACGTAAGGCATAACCATTTGCAATAACCCTATGCATTCAAACATCTAGTTAGATGGTATGTAATGCATAAAAATATCTTGAATTTCAGAAACGTGAGAGTGTTTTATAGCGACTATATGGGCCCTCCTCCCAAGAAGAAAAAACAAAACCCAAATTCAAGGGGTGGAAACAATGGGAGAAAATTAAAATTAAGCAGGAAAAATATTGAGAGTGCTCCTGTTGATGATCAAGATTTGACCTCAACGTTATCCCGTGGGCAGAAGAAACAAAAGGAAGGATTAAAAAAGGTAAATTCCAGACTTCCTTTAAGAATGTTTTAGCATGCGGTTTTATATTACTAAGTCCTGTTTCCTGTTAATAAACGTTTATATTTTTCTTTGTTTATAAACCTTGTTTAAATTTTTTAAATTTACTAGAGAAAAGCAATGGAAAAAGAATATTTATCCAAAACAAAAGAAACTGATGCAGATGCAGACATTGCGTTTGAAGCACTTTTAAATAGACAAATTCAGGGACAGAATCAACATATAAATGAAATTCAAAATGAGAAAGAGAAACCCCGAAGAAATTTCAGGTTTCTCTCACTTAGCAAGACTACCAGGAAACTTAGAAAAGCCGGACTTCTCCCTGGTAATATGAAACATAAATTACTTCTTACCAGGCGCCGACTACCATTCCAAAGGCCCCGGTCAAAGTTAACCACTGCAGCAAGGCTTGTTACTTTTGAGCGATTTACTATTAGAACCTGTTTAAGTCTTGTGTTCGTTGCATTAAGACAAGTGGGCTGTCCAGTTATTTTGTCGGATATTATTAGGTGAGAAAAGTGTTTCCTACATTCTGTAGTAGTTTGTATTTTCTGCGGAATGTGGGCATCTTTCATATATGTTTATGTATGTATTTACCTAACTAATTTTCATTATGTTGTGTTGTACACACACAGGTTGTATCATGTGGGATTGCTTAGCTTAACTTTCCAAGAAATCACGGCTTTAGCTAATGGAATAGGAGAATACAAGAAAATGGCTCATGTTGAACCCTTACTTGCAGTTCATTATAAGATGGAGGTACTGGTTTTAGCGGATATTGTACAACTGTTTGTAGATTATGTGGGCGTAAAGACATTCCGATACCCACAAGTAAAAGAAATTGTGCCAAAGTTTATGGATGACTTTGTATTACCACGTAAGTATTACCGCGCCGAGTTATATCAGTACTAAAATACATAGAGCAAACAGAGTTGTGTTTTCATTTTGTAAATCCATTTCTGGAACTTATTCATTTCAGGTGAATTTGAATGTTTCGTCAGTCTACTAAATCATGCAATCCCATTTGAGGAAATGTTAAAAGATGTAGGCGAAGGTGTTACCAACACCAAAATAACTCGTCATAAAATTGTCCCTGAAGTACTGACGCTTGTTCAAATAATAGTGGTGCTGAAGATGTTCTTCGGTTTGGATGACCGGACCGAAAGATTTCAGTCACAGTTTGCACAGTTGGTGAATCGTGTCATGAAGGACAACTTTAAGAAGGAAATGAAACCATGGACAGAGCTTTTTGTGATTGAAGACTGGTTTGCATACCTGTTGAGGCGAAAAGAGCTAATAAGAAAGGAAATGTCAACTAGTGAACAATATTCGCCCAATGAACATATATCGATAGCTAAACTAAACGAGCTATTGGAAAGAGACTTAAGTCTTTCAGGTTTGCAATTATACTTGGAGAAATCTTCACATCGTCTCCTTATGTCCTACTTATTTACATTATGAGCGTCACGACAAAACAAATATTATGTTCATGTCATATACTACTACACCATTACAGGTCATTTATTGTAATTTAACCATGATCTAATTGTATGATTATTTGTGCTTTGTAGACAACAGGGATGGAGGTGGAGATGATGCAGCAGCCAAGGAAAATTCGAAATCAGGTCAACAGCTTCTTCAAAATATTCTGACGGATGCTGCTACTGAAATCCCGAAGTTACAACCGTATATCCCTCTACCACTACCAAACCAGAGCATAGTTGAACAATACTTGGATAGATTCCCAGTAGTTAATGATCCATCGTTTAAGCTGGAGTTGTTCAAAGTTGATTTTACAGATAAGCGAATCGATTTCATTTGGAATCCAGGAAAATATGCAAAATATTTGAAATTGTACGGATATGAGATAAAAGTTATTCATGGAGATGCAGTAAACAACTTTCCTATTGAAATGGAAAAAGAATTAGACAAATCAAATGTGGCCGTCGTATTTCAACCGTATAAAAGTTTTGACGAGTTTATTGGAATTTATCGGGCGGAGTGTTCCAGCAGTATGAAACTATTGTTAGGACTGTGTGAGGAAATTATTCCAGATTCTTGCGCTTCTAAAAAAGGCTATTTAAATTCCCAAAATCTTTTGATGCAGAAATTAGTGAATAATTTAGGAGATAAGTATATTCAAAGAATTTTAGCTGAGCATCTCCCCATATTGGTAAGATGGGATGAAGCAACTTCTTCGGATTCTGATTAGCGTCATCTAATTTTGGAAATTAGAGGTTAGAGCTGTTTTTACTGCAAATATAACATTTCTGTACGCAATAATTTAATTATGAAAGTGTAAAGGTAAAATGAAACGATTATTTTAAATTTTTAGCTATGTATTTACTTAATTTAATGTATTAGTTTTTGGATATTAAAACATTTCGTCAAAGACTTTGTGCACTCTCCACTGTCAGAAGGTATTACTTTATTTTCATTACAACAACAATTTAAAACTATAATCACCGGGTTGTTCAAGGCACTTCAGTATTTCGTTTGTTAAATACATTGCTACTGATTATACGTATTATAAATACTGTTTAATTGGTTTACTAAAACACGGTTGATAAGGTCTATTTTCAATAATTTCATGTAAAGAACAAACTTCAACCGCCTTACAATTTATTAATAAATGGGCGTCTTTGCTTTTAGAGAGCATTTTTATGAAACGATAACAATGTAGCCAGAACAGTGGAAGAATGAGCGGAACTACTTATACGAGTACCTAATTGTCTGCTAGTGACAGTTCTCTTTTTACAGTACCTACATTCTAAAATATAAAAACTGCAAAAACACTAATAAACCCTAGCCCTGAAGAAAGTTCTCTGCATAAGAAATAGATATTAATGCAAAAATAGCAATAAATCTGTTAAAAATTTGAACACGATTTGAACTGTTGCAAGCATCTTGGGAGCAGTAGCATTCCTCCCAATATACCCCGTTTTCATAAACGCCCCAATTACAAACCCCTGTCACACCCGTATCAGACACTGAGGCGCATCGTCGAATCACTTGTCTCCATCTGTAAAATGAAAAGTGGGCAGTTTAAAAGGATGCTTCAGTAATTCTCCAGAATAATCATTGCTGCATACAAAATAACGTACCGTCCATCCCCTCCTCTATCTCTGTCCTCTGCGCTACTACATTGGTAGCATCTTATCGAGACTACAAAAAATTATTGCATGAACATATTCGGTTCTAATACATACTCTTAAATTTGCATCATCTTAATCTAAATTGATAAAACTTACCAAATTCCGGCACATAAACGGCCAACAGAACAAGTAAAATGAGCAGAATTTTCATTTTATTAAATAATCAAACTACGCATTTACACAGTATTTCCAAATATGTTATTATTCCTTATTATTCACATGATTAATTTTTATTCCACAATCTCTGTTCGGAATGTTTAAGTTTTAAATAATGCTTAAAACCTACCCTACAAAAGAAACTACAAACCTAATTTTTGCTTTTGCCAATTTTTATTTTCACCAATCCAATTCTGCATCCAGGAAAGAGGAAGGAAAACATAGCCGTTTACCTTCCTAGATTTATATGCAATGCAAGTTGAAGTTGTGGACAGGTGAGTATGCACATCAAAACAATACGATTGTCCAATTTCCCACAATATCCATAAGCGTTATCATTCATGGCATGACTCACTATCGTGTCTCAATCAACAATAGCGTCAAGGTAAATAGAAGTATATGCAATAGCGTTAGCTTATATTTGCTGCTTCATGGAGCTAAGACAATGCAATAATAGAGAACGTATGTAAACTGCGTTCCTTCTACTATACATACATACCTTAAGTGAAATACCAATATCAAGCAACGCAAACTACCTTTTGGGCACACCTGTCGTATCCGTCCTGCTAAAAAGATTTGAAAGGGTGCACATTAGAGACTAGACGAAGTTCTGTCCAATTCCGGATATGTATTCAGTTTATGGGATAACAATGTTGACGAAAAATCCAACTCTGTTGGTCTAGGCACTTGTTAAGCTAAGGACACTACCGCAGGGGAATTTCTACTACAGCTATCAACGATATCTATTTACATGTATGTACATTGTATGTATTATTCCATATCCATTATGTTGGTAAAGGGTGGAGAGAAAGATAAAAAAGTCAATGGAAATGGAAAATGCACATTAGCTATCAGCAAGCTATTAGTTCATCCAGAGCGATGCTATAAATTAATTTGCGTTTGTGGAACTTTCAATTTCACAGACCTTCATCGATAGTCGGTAATACAAATTTAATATTAGAAGTTCTCACATTTCCCCAAAATTTTAGTTTTTACTAATTTCATTAAAATTCAAAAATGAGCTGTTTCCATTTGCACACCCACCCAGAGCCAGCTGCCGTTAGTTATGAATTAATGAATTACAAATAGGAGACTACTAATATTTGTATAATTGAAAATGAGAAACCTGGCACATGCTTTCTAATTGCAGTTTATGGCATAAGAAATGAGAAGGAAACGCTCGGAATGAAATAGCATATTAAAATACATATTAGGCGCTTTTTAATTTTCAGCAGAAAAATTACATTCACCGGTACAAAATGTTAAAAAACATTTGGTTATAGCTTTTACTTACTTTGTTGAATGATATGATATACCGTAAATGATGCACTGAAGGTAGATTAATATAAATTATAAAAAAGCTATAAAATTACATATCTTGTTATATCCTTAAACTTATTACAATTGCAAAAATCACAATTGTAAAAACTTTTAACAACGACAGTATATCTACTGACTGTAAAAAAAGCTATTTTGCATGACGTTATTACTATCTACGGGCTTCAAGTTTTAGTAAATGACCCGTTGTATAGGCATACTGCTGTCCTTTTTTCATATAATCTAATTAGAACACTGTCCTAATCTGGCATCTTTTTACAAGTCTTTTACTAGTTTTTATTCTCTAAACTACATTAATTATAGTAAAAATGTCATGGACGGAATAATTTTGTAATCCTATTGTACCCGGATTATGTACCTCCTCGAATGTTTTCGCTACTTCTACTAGTGGCGGAGAAAGTTGTGCGCGAAACTATAAGTTGGAAGTTTTCACCCATGAACTTTAACTTTAATTATCATGAGTGGAGTGGTAATGCTAGGAAGACGGAAGGTACTCTTTATAATATCCTGAGTGAGATTACGCAGATCATAAAAACTTATGAGTACTACTACTTATTACAAAAATGTTTTACAAATGTAAATTGAAGTCAAAAGGTCATCTGGTGATGGCATTCTAATTACATAATCATGTCAAGGGTCTTATTAGCCTGGTGATGACTGTCAAGAAAGCGGCGGAGATCAAAGAAAGACTAAACACCAGGCTGGTGGATGCATGCCAACTTTTTCCTGCATTGCAGCCATCTTTTCCTCTGCAACAAAGAGAAAGGTGAAAAAAATGTTTAAATTGTTTACATCATATCATACCAGCTCAGTAAAAGTACAGCATACACTACTTCCTCTTTTACTTCCTTGTAATAAACTTTTTTTGGGGCAAAGCTATCGTAAAATAATTCTATTAATCTACGTACACACAGAGACAGTCTTCTTGATAAATGTCAAAAGTTCCAACTCTGCGAGAGCAGTAACGCTCGTCGCCTCCAATGCCAGGCTCTCCCAAAAATGCACAGCTCCGGATCCAGCGCCATTCTCCTGCAACTGTGAAAAGATGCAAGTTCTAAAAATGTTTGCTTGTGACACTTGGATAAAAGTGTTTACTCACATAAGTTGTTCAGAGAAAGTGCTTTTATTAGATCTAAAAAGTTGCAATTTTTCCATTTTTTTACCTTTTTGTACGATTTTCCTACACATGGTGGCTTTTATCCCAATTAGGTTTTCACGTTTATTAAACTCTGCATCACAATCAGAAATTGGGAAGGAGGTATTGTCAAATGGATCTCCGCATCCGAGATCGTTTCTGGAGTTGCAGACCCAGCATTTTATGCCTGCCTCTGAAACTAATTTTTAATTTAAGTATTGCAACACGAGTTTATCAAATGTATAGTATCAACCTTGTCATGTGCATATTATACAATTTTTTTTGCTAATAATGGTAATACGCTATTTTTCAAACCTTGCCACAACGAGAAAGTTAAAAACACAAGAAGAACTGCAGTAACTGGAGTATATTTGGAGGAATTCCAGGTAAAACTACGCCTGTTTAAATCACCCATTGTGCTTGCATGTGTATTTAGTTTTCTCTAATTACACTGTTTATATGAAAAACTTGGGAGTTATAATTAAATGGAATTTTGCGCTTGCTTTAGCCACCGAGTTTGTCAGGAGTGTAAAGAAAAAACAGTTGCTGTAGGACGGTTCTGCCCTGTCCCTATACATATTTCCACTCTAGGGCTTGGACTTATGCAGGTATGACGAATTGACGTTGATTGGCTCAGGTGCATGCATTTTTTGAATTGCCATGGACTGGACAAACAGAAACCTGTCTGTGCTACACATGAAATACATATCCTCCGTAATCCCGGAAAGGCAATTCTAACAATGCTATTGCTGTTTATCCAAAGTTGGCATTATTATAAGAACGCTGTATATACGCTTTCATTGTTTGCAGCGAAAGGCTCTCCTACATGGCTGCGCAAAGGATAAGGCTGCTGCTTACGTTACGTAACATGCAACTTGTCATCATGTCGTTTATAAGATGTACATAATCGTGCTCCGCCTTTAGCGTACTTTTGGTTTTTCTGCTTGTTCACTTGCTGTGGGACTCAAATTTGCTATTTTCATGGTGTATGTGTCACATGAAATTTTCCAGTGTTCAAACCTTTGTTCTTTTAAATGCAACACTCCTAATCATACATGTTCAGTGTTCGTTTGTCGAGTCGGTGGTATTGAAGGAAGTGGCGTATCTTCATGTAACATTACAATCATCTTTTTAAAAACTGGACACATAGTAGCATATAATCTCACTTTCACGAAGGCTTTCAAAATTCCCCGCGTAATTTTGAACAATTTCTATAACAAACTACTCTTGTACGTCACCCGTAGTTTAGTCGTCGGGTATTTAGAACACAATTCGGCTAAATGGAGAGCCTAAACATTCTGTTCCAGGGAATCTCCAAAAATCCGACTGGTTTATGGAGAAAGCACTGTTACAGGCAATTTTCTGAAATTTCCTGCAACAAACAGTTTCGAATATTTTGTATGTTAGCAGCATTTTCAAATTCTTTCGTTAACATACAAATGATTTTACATCTTTGCAATCGCACGGTGCTACATCTTTGCAGTTTTATTATGTTACAGGAAATTTTAAAAAATTTCTGCAACATAAATTTTCAATGTTTTTTAAAGAGGACAATGCCAGCCAGTTTTCGTTTTATGCATTTAGCTATATATATTTCTTTCAGTTAAGTCCACTCAATTTGCTGAGGGTTGAGAGCTCCCCCACGTTTAACACAGTAAAATGACAAAATGATAAAATCCATTACCCATCACCTACTATTTAAGAGGTAATATTCTAAACTATTATTTATTTTATCGGCAAAGAAAACGTTCATATTTTTGCTGTTGGAACTGCAAGTCACATTTTTCCGTTCACCGTTTATCAGGAAAGCAACTTGAATTTAAGTACTTCGACCCAAGCAATTTACTGGTTCTTGCATGCATTGCATAACGCTAAAGATAGCATTCATGATACAATGCCGTTGCCCATTGACATTGATGCATTTTTAATTTCAACTTGTTTAACGCTCCACTACTCACATTCCAGAGTAAACTGGAAAGCCCTTGTTTTAATTGAGTAGTCATAGTCATCTGCAAAAGTAAATATACAACACAGCCCATATCAACTACAAAGTGAAAGGAGGTGGAGAATATCAAGTAAAACTGCAAACTCTTTTATTGAATACTGCGGAGCTACTTTAAAATTCTGCATTTCAATCAGTTCCTTGGAGAATTTTAGGGCAGTGTATTATGGATGAAAAATAGTATACATACAAAGTTATGCACGACGCGAAACAAGAGTTTATTAAACCAGTAGACAAATCCGGCACATGTGACGCCTTACTCCTGTTCTTTTTTCCATTTCCATTTCACATACGATGTCCTTCTACCCCCATTTCTGTTTGGAAATTCGTTTCTCCTTACAAAACAATTTTTATTAAATTCAAATACTTGAGTAAACAGCCTGAAAAGATTAGGCTTTTTTTATTGTATCGAAGCAGAATACACTCGCGCTAACTTTCGAAAACACTCTTGTACATGTAATAATAACTCTAGGGAGATTTTTTGCAAAAAAACGGCATTCTAAGACCATGAGCATATTCCAACAAAAAACGTCTTCAAAACATCGGATATCTTTAAGAATATGGGACATGGGAGCACGAGCACATCTTTCGATATCCTTTTTACTATTATATTATGGAAGTTCTACGATCTTCAAAATCAATGGTACTACGGGAAGGCTATATGAAAAAAATCCCTATATAATTTGATCGCAAACATAAACATTTTTATTATGAAATATAACTTCGCGTTTTAGCATAAGTGTCCCTTCACAGTTCTCATTGGATTCGATCAGTTTAATCAAATTGGGAGTATTCGTCTGAGCCAAGCGTCAACCTTGAGACGGGAAATAGGAAGCACACTTAAATTAGAAATGACAGGAAATTCCACGAAATGGATTTGGAAATGATTTTCCTTTCTACTTGCGTGTATCCTCCAACTCCAACCTATTTGCATACACCCTACTCTCAAACTCTGATTCCCTCCCATTATTTCTGATCCTGGGGGAGCCACTTTTTCCCACCGTGTATATGAGAGAAGTGAGACTGATTGACGATTGACAGAGTTCAAGTATAAAACCGCACCAAGTCAAAAGGAATTTTATGAGCCAGACAACTCTCCTCCATGGCAGAGTTGATGAAACCACACCAATATTATAGGAAAGTTTGGTACTTGAGGTTTTATATTTGTTTGCAAATATCAAAGCTGTCCTCCGCCTCCCTCCAAAATATCATACCTTTACGGGGAAAAGTTTACTGCATTTTTTGCGGAGGAAGCTGATCGCATAGTTTAATAAGTTCATCGGGTCTTTTCCCCGTGGAAGCCCAAACCAAAATTTCGTGGACTGTGAAGAATATGCACATAACTCAGCTCTCAGCTAGCTGGTCTCCTGATATGATATGACTCTGACATCGGCATCTAGGTATAATGCTAAAATAGGGAAGAATTTTATTTTTTTTGCAGGCTCTTTTTAAGTCTCCTCTTCTTTCTAGCAAAAATCAATGCTTCTCTTCGCCCCGAAGAGTGTATTGATCCCTGCCGTCTGCTGGAGCAGCTATATACGCTCTCCCTCCAACTTTCTACGTGCATTTTGCGTTTTCTCTCCGGTTATATAACACTCCTCGCTATAATGGTTATGAGTACCCCCTTCTGATTCTCTTCTTTCTTACAGTGTAGAGACTTTCCCCTAAAAATGTCCGCAGTGGCTGTTCCCATACTCTATAGAAATACTCTGTGTGTAAAAGTAGCTTGGCATATGTGTGCGGTTAAAGCCCGTAACTGAGAACCGCGTGAAACACATTTTTGAATAAGGAATGTTTCCACTCCTAGCTCGTTGCCTACTCTGTGTAAAAGTAGTGGAAATAAAATGGCACGTTGTGTACATTCATACAATCACAATCCTTTTTTTTCGCCAGTGTTTTCCTATGTTTTTGTATAGAGCTGATGGTTGAATATAGACAAAAAAAAAGGTATGGCAATGGCACGCCATGAATTCTCGGTCTGCTTTTTGGTTCATTTTCCGTCTCCTCAACTCAACCCAACCCAGCCCTACAGCCCTAGCCCGGCCAAAATGCCACATTCAGTTGTAGAAGTGGAGGCAGAAGAGTCCATCCTCGAGCACTTGCGAAAATACGTCCTATCAATTTAACACCCATGCAGTGCCATAGGAAAATGGAGAAAACCGGGCCAACATTTCTATTCGCTATATAATAGCCAATCCTAAGTGTGGAACTTCTATTTCCTCTTTTCCCCGGAAATATTTTCCACTCTACTGCAGTAAGAAGAGAATTTTTTTTTCAACTTTTCCCTAAAATCGGACAAAAATTTTTGCTTTCCTATTTTAAGAAAATATTTCAACTTAAAGAGGCAGTGTGATTACACTGTAAGAAGAAAAGGGCCAACTCCCAAAAATATATTGCTCTATATCTTTAAAGAAATTGAGGTCTACAATTTTTTGCGATTTTATGTAGACTGAAACTCTCTTCCAAATTCGCAGTACAGCATTATTGCCTTTTTCTTTCCCATGTTGATGATTTAGATTACGATTTAGTTGAGCGCAGTATAATTTAGGTGGAACGTGAAATGTATTATACTATAATAGAATGAAAAAAACTCTTTGTTAAGTATTTCATTCAGTTTTCTCCTCTCCATCACAGTCAAACAATGCGAAGGAGATGATACGTAAGAGCAGTGTATAGCGCCGCCAGTATGCACGACACAAAAAAAATGTTCCCGGTGAAAGTCTGTTGTGGTATGCAAAGTGCAGAAACTCGTGTGTTTCGTAGGCTAGCCCTAAAGGAAGTTATGTGCCTTTTTGGATATGGAGAGGAATTTTTTTAAAATTATCAAGTGTAGTTGAGATTACCAGAAGAACTGAGGAAGCAGGTGCTCTGGTTCCTGTTGTATCATTTTTTTGTCTATTTTTATCTCCATGCTTCTTTTCTTGCTAACCTAAGCATGTTGCTGAGCTCATTGTTCTCATTGTCAGCCTCATATAATATAATCGAATAAAAGGATGGGGAGGACCCTGCCATCTATGCAAGTTCATCCAGGCATGATTCCCATGAATGGAATAATGCGGAGTGCCTTCAGGATGAAAATCGTAATTTAAATTAGATTTTGGAACGAAAGAGCATACCATGCAACCTGTTCAAACGATTTTATATTAAAAAAAAGAGAATGTTGCAATATTCACAGAGGAACGTTACTATTGCACGTAGCAAACTTTTTATTTAAATTGTAATAAAATGCATTTGTCAGCCTTCGTGGAATAAGTATTCCCATTCATGTCTGTAGAGCCCTTTCTTTTCCAACTACTCCGGGCTGCCTGACTAGCTTTTAGCTAGAATTAAATTAATGTTTTCTACTACAGATTTAATTTCTGCATTCAGGCAATTGAATTGAAATGCATAAGGACGGAATGTGATCCATTATTCGATTACTATATTTTCTCCGCAATTCTGCCATTCATCACATGCACCCGTACAAACGCTTGATCGTCATGAAATATAATATCCTGGAATAAAATTCATTAAATTAGTGCATTATGTAACAGTTACATCAGCTTGTCGATATTTTATTGCATGCTTATAACTGCTGCTGCTGCTGGCTAAGGCTGAGCCCATACAAAAAAATGAATCTTTAGTAATCCATATGTATTCACTTACCGTGGATAATATATATTTTTTAAATAATCCACGCTAGTATTATTTTTTGTTAGCCGGGATGTGCAGCTAGTATAAGTGAAGAGTTCGCTTATTATTATATTATTTCCACACTATATGGCGTGCATTCAACCATTTCCCAGGCACATGGGACTCAGGCAAGACCTTAAGTGTAGCACAACTTTGCATTCTTCTCCATCTCTTTTGCTAGCAACAAAAGGCTAAAAAAAAGTGTATAAGTTAGTGAAAGTAAGAAAGGGAGAAAGCCATTCATTTTCTCCTATTGCTCCGGGGACCTACCGCATTTGCTGTGTAGCAGTCTGTGTAGCGGATGGATTACTGGTACAGGAATGAATGCTTATATTTGGCTGCACTAAAATAGGGATACAGTTTGCTACTGGAATTGGTAGGGCAGGCTCTCTGCTTGTGGCGCTAGACTTACCTCCGTGCTCAGCACTTTATTCCTTGTTGCTGCCGCCAATAAAAAGGCTGACTGACTGAGTGACTTGGTTTAGTTGTGCAGGAATTGTCCTCCGCATTCCAGTGTGCAGTCCGATTTCGCTCGCTTCACGTCTCCGCCTCGGTTTCCTAGGTCGTTGCGGTGGTGTGTGGTGCCGCGCCTTGGCTTTCACTCTTTTCTTTCCTCAGTAGAGAAGGGCAAGACTACGGCAATAAACTTTTTTTATGATATTTTTTTCGTTCGCTCTTCTCCTCTCGCTCCATTCGTTCGTTTTTGAGCTGGATGGAGGAAAAAAAAGTAAAAGTGGAAACAAAAGTTTACTCAGAAACTAGAGATTTTAAAAGATTAATTTAACGTGGACTCTCTCAACTCAAAAAGACCATTTTTTATGCAGAGGATACCTCCTAAAAAAATAAGCCCGAGCATATACACTCTGAAACGGGAATACGTAAAGAAGCAAATGAAGACTTTTTCCAGAAACGTGCAACCCTCTGCGCTCTCTTGTCAAATACACCGAGTTGGACTTGCTGAATAAATTAGTAAGTTGAAATTGGCGTGTCGTCTCATATCCTGACAGGAAGAAAAAAAGTGACACGGGAAGAAAAGAGGAGTTAGGTTAAGTGGCAAACAAACACTTCACTCCGTGAAAAAACCAGTCTTTGATCCTTGTCGTTAGTTGGAGAGAAAGCAAGCACGCTTTTTTTCTTGTACAGTGACACGGCCACATGCTACTGAATTTTTTTGTTCCGAGAAGACTTGAAAAAATAAAAAAATAAAGTATGAGAAAGTACCTCTGAGCATAAATAAATTCCGGGACTCCAGCTCTCCAGCCGCTACCACTGCAGTATTTACGTTTGGTGTAAACGACGATCCTCAAACAAAATAAAAAAGGAGCACTTACTTGTCTAAGTGCAAATAATACATTTACCTGTAAGTATTGTTATTATTATGTAAGCAAACGGCTAAAGTACACTGTACTTGTTTGCCAAGTGTGAACTCGTGTGTGTGTGTGAGGAGGACGTAGCGCGGTGAACGTTAACAATTTGTAAATAAAATAAATCTCCCATCCGCGTGTGGACTCTCTACTGAAAAAGGGTAGGCTAATAAAATACAGCAAACAAAGAATTTTTTTTCTATCGCGGGCTAAAAAAGATGTGAGAACTTACTTTGATTCCTTTGATGGGAGTAAAAGAAAAAAAACCTAAATTTGGGACTTTCTTCCTGCTGTGAACGTTCTTTATAGACAACAAAGGTCAAATTATCAAAGGACCACCATCATTATTTCCATTTTCATCAAATAGAAAATGTCCGCAGTAAATAGGGTAACTACCCAAACCGCCATAATTGTCAGAAACACTCCAAATTAACAAGTAAGACGAGAATAGCACGTCCCGGAAAAAATAGAAAAGAAAAGCCGGCCTGTCCCACTTCCTCTCGAAAAAATACAAGAAATAGCATCGCTGCCCTAGTGGTAATGTCGGCAGTACTAGTAATGCCACCGTCATTAAACATATTCGCAATAAATACCCACCAAAGATTCTTCTAGCTGTGGAGAAAAGACTTGGCATTTCTCGGCGACAGCGAGGAAAGCGATTGTGAGGAAATCATACAAAAGTGGGTGCTGAATTCGCAACGTTTCACCCAGTTACAGTACTTTGTACTACATGTGCCCAGTTTGTTCTCGCTGAATAGGAGGCTCGGAAGTCTAATTGAATTACGGCTTTCCTCCACCATAGTCATTACTGACATTCCCCTCGTCAATATTCCGACGATGGTGGTTTAACGAAGTAGAAAAGCACCAATTAGGTGCCGTCTCCAACGAGTAGCGGATAAAAAACAATGCAGAGGAAGCTCGACTACACTGAAAGTCATTCATAACGACAATAATAGCCGCATAATAATAAATTCGTTGCATAAGCACAATCCGCCATTATACTTATCCATATTTAAAGAGGAAAAGGGCAAAATCTAGTAAAGCTATAGTGCAAATAGTGTACATCAAAATGCAGGCCTGTCTATCAGCTCTCCATGAATCGCATTATCAGGGCGACGTATTTGCCCGCGTAGACATTTTTAACATGCAGTAAATGTAATTGATGAGGACTCCGTATGAATAAGTGAGTTGGTGGTTGCATAATTACCATTACTGGCCTGCTGTGTAATTGAGTAATTATTTTATGTGCATTGGACTCACGACTCGTGACTTTCCCTTCGTAGAAGAAATCAAGACGGGAGTACATTCTCTTACAAAACTTGGAAACGAAAAGTGGCACAGTATTATATTCTGCTGGAATCCGTAAATAAATTACTCCAAATAAGAAAAAAATGACGGGGAGTGATTAATGCTCTAGCAATTTCCAGTTTTCTTCTGCAAAAAACTGTACGCCTGAGAAAGATCAATACACCAGACAAAAGACATTGCTAATGACTTTTAGCTGCGTACTTACGATGGATGCCATTTAGGAAGAAACTATTAGAAAAAGGTAATAAGTAGCTGTGTGAGTAGCAAGTAGCTACCAAATTGAACTTTTTTTCCATGGTGGAGTGGTATTTTTAGAAAGGTTGCAGACATTTTTACGGCAATGGAGAACAAAGGATTGACAAAGTGTCTAGTATAGCCTTGACTTGAACGGTAACGTGACTATTGCTCTATTTCAGACTGTAAGGTCACTACTCTGCTTTTTCTCTGTTTATTTGATGAAAAAGCCAACCAAAAGTATCCTTGTAGCTAGGTAGAGAAGATAATTGGAGTGAAAGTGCTTCTACATACATACATATGCTTATACTAAATCTATCACTAAATATCACTAAATATTTTACTCGTGTGGATTAACCCTACCTCAACAATGTCTAGATCGGGCGGTGGATCTCTCAAAGTAAACATGCCAAGCAATAACCCCTCACCAATGAGTACCTTCGATCAGGTAAGTGACTGCAGACAACCTCCAATCCATATTACTTTTCAGCTTAGCTTTCACTTAAAAGCTAATTGATTTATTTAATTTCCTGCTCCTTAACTAAAGCTGATTTCCCATACGCATAGCATTTACTTTATGCCATTCCTAAAAGAATGGAATCCTATCCACATTCCAGTCCACACTAGCAAAAATAGAATTTGGTGGTGGTTGTGCAGGTAGGCAAACATTAGCAATTTCACCTCATTCGGAGAGTACACAAAAGCAGCGGAAAGCACTCTGGAAATTTAATTTAATCACAATCCTACACTGGTTATGGCTAGTAAGTGAGTCGGTTGGATGAGCCTTATTCCCTCAGCTAATTCTGCCATGAAATGTACTATCAAAATCCACCTCGCCACGGTGTATCATCATCATGCTGCTGTCAGCACTGCCAATGTTATAGGCGCAGCCATATAGATTTCTCTTCCTTTATTTTCAGCTACCTATCCTTGATGCCAGTGTTATTTTGGCATGGCTGAATGGAGAGCTATTCCATTTGTAATTGTCATTTCCTAATTACATCGGATGCATTCCGTTCAACGGGAACGCTCACCGTCTCTCTCCAACCATCACCATTACACCATTATTACGACATAGAGAATGTTTCTGAGGCTTTCCATTCCATCAGCTCTGGATAGTTTTAGAAGGTGGGGAGAATGTCCCGCTGTCTAATTATCCGTTCCATTCTCGCTACTCATTTTTATGTCCCTACCCAGCTTCTATAGTACACTCTCCCTACCCTCATCGTTTCTTTTCCCTTCCTAAATTTAAATATCGGAAACTCCCTTTCCATCCAAACTTTGTAAGTTCGCAGGAGCTAAATTCTTCTGGTGGAAATGCAGTAATAGCTCAGCAACTGCTGCACCGTTAAATACCCGATTTGCTTAGTGAAGAGGCGTATATGGAATCATAAATGTCCTCCATTTAAATTCTGAAAGCGATTTTGCACCCTCTCCGGCTTTTACTTTATCTCAAGAAATAGGGATTTATTCAACTGCTATCACATGGAAAGCCCTTATTTTTTCCTCAACATCTTTTTCGTTCCAAACAGAGCAGATTTCTTCCTAGAAAATGTGTTTTTGTCTGTTGATGCAGTGCAGTGCCCTTCCCATTTTACTATACACTTTTCTTCCTCACGCTCAACTTTCCCTTTTTCTTGGCGCTCTGCCAAGGCTGAGACCGTGCGGTATCGGTAAAATAAGGAGATCGTGGCCCTAACGGTTTTGTAAGCTGCAATCCTCGTGCCTTTCCCTGAACAGCCACTCTATCACAAACAAAACCGAAGAGCAAAGAACGGAGAGGAAAGGAGACACAGACGATGTAGTTGGTGCCAGCACTGGCATTATACCCATAAAAAAAAACTTTTGCAAGTTTGTGCTACAATAGGAACATGCTTATTTCTCCCCTATATATGCATGCTTCCTACAAAAATAAAATAATGCATAAAACATGGGAGTGTGTGAGCAGTCTGGGAAAGTATCATGTGAAAATGCACTGGAGAAAGTTTTCCTTTCTCTTTCCCCTTTTTTGTTCACTTTTTTAGGCAATGACGATATAGAATATTTACTAGCGTTGCCACCAACACTATCATGTAAACTACAATGCTTATCCTCTTATAGGTATCCGTATCACAATCACAAAATTTATACGACTATGCAAGAGTTAAGTACTGCATTTACTTTACAAGTACATTAATACCGATTGGGATGCATACGCGAAAAATTCTAGAAAGTACAAAGCACAAACTTACAATTGTCTAGTCTAGTCTGTCGTATTTTGTATTTTGCTGCAGCCTAGAGCCCGGAGCTACCGGGATATCCTCGTTTTCTTGGAAAAGCAGCAAAAACTACGCATAATACTAATACCCTACCGAAAAGAGGAAAAGCTGGTGTGACTGCAGTGCTGGAGAATTCACGTTTTAATATTGACTTTCCCTTAATACCCGCATCCTATCTGTGATTCTGTTTGTTTACATTTACATGTAAATAGTTATTCGTGCATTTGAAAGAAGCTTCTCACGCACACGCCTTGAATTTCTTTGACTTTCTTATTCCATGTATCCAGCCGTGGAGCTTTAGATCTGGAATATTATACTGTGATTTCGGTTGGCATTATGTATGCCAGCTTTGGCAGAACTTCTAGAGAGGGAAAGAAAAATTTGCCTCTGATACAGAAATTTTGTAGGTTCTGACATGGACTGTGGTTCTGGTTTTCTCTGTTCGGTTCTACTGTATTGGTAAAAGAATCATTTTTAGCAACTATGTAATATGAACGAATTTTCTACTTACCAAAAAAAATCTCACCGGGGAAAAGTATTCCGATCCTGTTTCCACCACAGAATATAAATTTCTTTCCATTAGTTTGTACCTTTAATACCCTGAAACTATTTTAAGCTTTTCAAAGAACTTATAATACCACATTTTGCTGCGGAGAGATTTTCCGAAAATGCTGTTAAAACGGATGGAGTATATCTGAAACTTTTTAAGTTGTCAAAATTAATTTATACGCCACTTTTCGCATGCTCTCGAAATAGGACTCT
>JAHZND010001592.1:0-15722 GCA_027744115.1 Acrocyrtus sp. NNG-2020 | reverse complement strand
TCCACGTTATTTTCTTACTTGCACAGATAAGCGGTAGAGTATGGGTGAAGGGAACAACAAATTATTTCCAGGAAAGTCAATGACTTATGGTAGAGTATGCCTTCGCCCATCTCTCATGATTGACAAATCTTTCGAAATATAAATAAAGCACTTAGTGGACCACACGAATGGAACTTCCGTATGTATATGAACTACTTTTTTTTTGCATAGACGACATGTGGTTACAGTCGGTACGTGGTACTTGTGGTACTCACGCAATGTCAACTGTTACTATTTTCAGTAACAGTCATTTTTGCAAAATAGTTTATCGTCATGTTCGCGATCCGTATTGACAAGATTAAAATAAATCTTCATGAATGGAAGACTCACACTCTGATTCATAGACAAGAATACAAGACAAAGATAATGATAAAAAAATTTGTCAAGACAAATTGAACGTCCTAAGCGCAGTGGCACTGCACTTGTACACGAATGTAATTAAATAAAAGAAAAACAAACAAGCTGGCGCCACACACGATTAAAAATACTAAAATGGTTAAGTAAAGTACCCGAATACGAGCAGCCAACAATTTTTTATTTTATCTTAAGAGAACTTTATAAATTACTCATCACATTCACAGAACTTATAATACCTAAGCATATAATTTAGTTTCATACATTTGAGATTTTTGAAGCCCCTGCATCACTCGCTAAAACGTAAATAAACGTCTTTGCTTTGCACACCGAAAATCTGCCAGCACGTACATAGCACGTCGTGGGCAGCAAAAAATAAATAGTCTCAGATACATAAAATAAATGAAGTGATGCCAAACTCAATTGCAGACGCCACCTGCCTCCAGTCTAGATTCTCAGTCCGGGGATATAGGACAAACGATTATCCTATTACCCTGCCATAACAAAATTTGGCGAGAGAGAACTTAATGGATTCATAAGATTAAAGGGCGTCTCCAGATATTTCCACAAGGGGTGATTGTCAAATAATGAATCCCCCATTGTTTCACATCGTTTCGTTGCACGCTCGCACACTCGGAATGATAAAAAGTTATTTTGATTGCCTCCACACCCAGTATACTGTAATGAATTAATTCAATTTAAAGTGGAACTTGGACTTATAATTAAAAGGTGGTATTAAAATTATTGGGCATACCAAAAATGGCAAACAACGGTGATAGCGCTGATCATAGTACCAGCGACCAATCATTAAATTGCAGTACCCAGGGTCTACTCTTGAGTGGCAAACCTCTGTAAAAATAATTATAGGAATAGTTTAACTATGAAAATGCATCCCTTAAACTCTTTAGAGCAGCATGCAACCAATTTACTCACGTTCAGAAACGATAGGAGTAGGAGTATGATGATAACCGCCGAGGACTCTTCCTAAAACTTTAGGACGGTGTCTTATTTTATGTCGCCCCGCAATTGCCCCATGGGCTTCTGGATCAACGGGCACGCTAACGCCCCGAGGAGGTGATGAACTTGGTTTCCGTCCGAAAGACGGTAGTAGCGCTGAGCGTGATTTTCCTTTTGATGTAGATCTTGCGGAGTCATCCTTTGTACCACCGGGCGATTCTGATGGCTGACCATCTTCACGATCTGGCAATCTGTTTGCAACACCGTCTTCATTTTCTTCTGACACTACTCTGGTATCTTTTATTGGTTCTGAGTCTCCAAAATCTAGTTGCGAGTTTACACAGCTAATACCCAAAATTAAAACTGTCGCGAAATAAATAAACTTTAAAGTTGTCAGCTTCATTATTGCAAAAATCAATTTTGTAGCAGCGCAATCGATCGTTTCTAAAATTATTTATTTTTTAACTTTGGCGAACTGTAACTTTCCACTGCTTTGCTTAGCCTTATGGAATATGTGCAAATTAAAAAAGTGACTAGTTGTTTGCTAATCGTTTTTAATAAAGAAGATCGAACGCCTCCAGTATCAAAACTAGTTGTGCTACCTGAAATGCAAAAATATAAATCTGAACTGTAAACTCAATTTTTTTATGCTAGAAAAACAGGCAGTTTTACAAAACGAAGGTTATACATATTGAAAAGCATAAATATTCATAATTACATACATGGCTTTATCTTTACAAATGCAAATGTACTGATTAGAGGATGAGTTATGAGTAGCAGTTCGCTGGAAATTAAGATATATCTCTTCTTTTAACCGTCCATATACGAAATTGAGTAGTGATAAAGCTAATCCGACTCAATCCATTATTTAGTATTTTCTCAAACATAAGATGAAATGGAGATTTTTTGCACTTTCTTATTTAGGAAAAACAATTTTTTTGCCTTTTCAATGCCTAACTTGCATGTAAAAAACAAACTCATAAGCAATTTCATATCTATTTTTTAAAAAATTGCATTGCCTTTTAGTGGTAGTATAACGTGTTACGGAAAATCGTTTGCATCAATTTCTGTGCTACGCACTGTAGTCAGCATGCCGCTCTACAAATTTGCTGGTTTTGGAACGTGTTCACAGTTTTATAGTTTATGCACTATGCACTTACGCTACTACTCTATGAGATTTAGGATTTTTCCATTGTAAAAGAATGCACTCATCCATAGAAGAATATCCGTGCGTAGATATCTAAAATGATTGATAGGTAGTAATTTAGCAAATTATTAATGCTACTGCGTAGTGCACAACTCAATAGCAAAAAATTAAGGTAAAACGGTAAAACGATTTGCAAAAATGCAAGAGATATGCAGACGATAGTAGATATATTTATTTAGGTAGTAGTAATTAAATTTTTAAACATCAGCATTACACCTCACTAGCTTCAAGCTGGCACTGTCCAGCTAGTTGTAATATTACAAATGTCAATAAAGTTTTAAATTAGTTTACAGACTTCAAGTATACTTTAGTAAGACAAAACAAGAATACGCTGGATCTCTGAATACTGTTGAATAGATGAAGCGGATACAGCGCAAGAAATGTATGATAAAGTATACTGCAATCTACAATGTTTCATATTTCCATAAAATACTAGTGAGCTCATTCTAAAATTTCGCAAGAGCTGTGTAGTGGAGCGTTGTGAACGGTGGCATTTGTCACAGTCATAGTCAACGAGTTGTTACTGGAGCTTGGGGTTGGACTAGGAGTAACAGATCTTATGGCAGGCGTTATAGCTTCGGTTTCTGTAGCTGATGGATTTACTAAAATAATAGATTTTACATGAAAAAAGAAAATTGCTAGAGAATACAATAACACCCAGTTCTCAATTGAAAGAACTCCTTCTGCATTTTGGAATAGCAATAAGTACCTGCGCTAAACGACCACCGTCTTGGTCTGGTTTTATTCGAGTTTGGAGATACTGACTTAAGGTTCACGGGACTAACTAATAATTGGAAAGCGGAAGGAATCTGCGGCATCTTTTTCCCATTTCTAGGCGCAGCTATTCTTCGGAGACACCAACCTGGTTGCTCAAATCGAGTCGCCATCCAAGCAAAATCGGTATTGGGAAAAGCCATGAGTTTATGGCTTGGAGTTATTGGCATAACTAAGCACTGGGGAGTCGTCTTATTATTCAAATCTGCAATAAAAATATAAATAATTATGAACTAGTTTAAACAATTCACTAAATAGAATTTCTGTTTCATATGTAATTATCTACTAGCATGTATTTTTCTTGCCAGAATCAATGGAAGTGTTTGAATACAGCATTGAAGGAACAAAGTCTTCTAAGTCAAATTCCTCTCTAGGGCACCGATGCCGCTTTCTACCTTTCTTGCATTTAGAGTAGCAGCACCACCCAACAGCCATGAGAAGTATTAGGGCTACAAATCCCAGATTCACGTACATACCGATGTGCACTTCCTCCGCCTGCTCCTTTGTTACGTAAGGAGACTTTTCGTTTTCCGTTGCATTCCGTTCGTGCCAATGGTTAACATAATTATCATTTGGAGGTGTTCTCACCGTTACTGGAATGGTAGTTTGAGCCATAGACGCGGTGAATGGAGTTGTATCAGAAGTTGTTGTAGTGTCACTTGACCCAAATACCTCCTCAGAAGACAACCTTTGAAGTTTGCATATGAAATTGATAATTTAAATTTGGTTCAAAAGCATGAATAGTCAAGGAAGTAAGATAACATGTACTTGTTGGAATGATCCGGTACACGCCTCCCTGTATCGTGAAGGGAGTTTTCAGACAATTCTGACTTTACAAGGGCCCCATCAGTGCCATATGTGGTGCCCCTGCAAATCAAAACTAGTGCAGTAAATAAAATTATGTTGGGCATTTTACGGAACTTTTCTGCCAACTCCAAAAGTTCCAGCCCTTATGCTAAAGCTCGCGCTGACAACTTTGAGCTTACTCAGCCAAAAAAATTAATGTCTACTCCATGTTTGTGGTTTAATTTAAACTGCTTTACTAGGAAAATTGCGCAAGATAGAATTATAAAATAATAGTACTGTCACCCATTAGTACTTATAAACACACTATTGATTTAAAAGTCACGTCATTTTTATTGATCCATAAATTAATTAAGCAGAAGTTTACTGCCTATTATCATTATGCCACCATTTCTAAGTAATTTGGAGCATTACATTAGAACTCATGCACTTATTTTCAACGGACAAACATACTACATCGAACGCAGTATACCAGCAAAAGATGTGCATGGGATTGATTGAGTGTTCACAAAAAATTTTGGTTTTCGATGATTACGTAATGAATGGAAATTTCCACTGTAAGCGAGCCACATCGGAAATTTAATGGAATGGCAGTTTTGACTGCTAATCCTGTACGCAAAAAGCTGCTCAAGTGAAGCTAAAATGACATTGAAGCTAAAATCTCTTCACTACTGAAGCGTTTTACAAAATGCAATTCTAAACCTAAGCCTAGTTGTTAAAATGTCGAGGTCTACATTTCAATGCTTTCAATTAATTTCCTGTATCTTCGACACTCCAAATCGACAAGATTAACCAATCTATCAGAGTGGCTCCTTGAGTAAAGATGCTTAGGTAGATCTTCATTTGGCTGTTGGGCTACACTTAACATCCACATCGTCCTAGCATATATAACGTCATGCGTGAAGGAATATATTTACAGAAATGTTCACAGCACAAACACAGTAAATTACCACGCATGATAAAGTACATACCAGCATCATTGAAATGGTAGAAGTAGGTTAAGAATATTAAAGACGATGCTGCTGGTTTTATAATTTATTCATCTTTTGACTAATCTTAAAGGGATATTTTGACATTACCTAAAGCGACTTCCAAAGCAACTTACTACTCAAGTTTGCTTCCCATACCATTAACTCTTTCTCCTTATTGACAACTGTACAGTGTTCAGCGCTTGAGCTGACTTCGTGCAAAAAATTTATTCACATGCTTGAACAAAAGACAACAAAAAATATGTTCAAGGAGATCATCTTATTTTGTCCATGCCGTAGATGCACTAAGCTTGACTTTTATTTGTTTTTGCACAAAGAAGAGAATTTTTTATGTATGCATGATTTGCAGTAGTTATACGAGTACACCTGAATAACAACGTTCTTAAGCCTTTCCGCAATAATGTTATCATTTATGGGATTGGGCTATTAAATTGTTGTACCGAAGAAGCAGTTTTTGCGTGCCTACAAAGAATTTGGGTATGGTCACGGTCTCGCTTGGCGTAATGACAGTACAAGTAAATGCTGAAAATCCAAGACAGGGTGCGAATTCGCCAGTTTTTTTAATATGACAATTGAGCAGGTACTCTTCTTCTTCACACGAAGCCAACTTTATCCAGGTGTGACTGTAGCGTGCAAGTCTGTACTGCAACGAATGCGCAGTATTATGGTATCTAGATGTCTACGCTCTTCTTAGACAGCGACCACCGGGTTGCTGCGGAATGTGGTATTTGGATGAGTCGAAGTAGCATTAATTGCTTTTTAGGTGCTCTTTTCAAGAGCATTTTCAGTTCAGGTTTTGCCATTCGTTGAAAATAGGCTAAATATCATTTGCGTTAAGAAATGACTTTATTTTGTGCAATTAAAATGGCACTTTTATGTAGGGATCTTGGCTTGTTGTGGTCAGGATCAGTTTTAGTGTTATCTGTTCTCCTAATATTTTTTGTAGATACGGAAGGGCAAATAGTGGATACTAATTATGGCAAAGTTCAGGGTATTATGAGACAATCGAGAAATGGCAGAACTTATCATCAATTTCTTGGCATTCCATATGCAAAAGCGCCTGTCGGAGAGTTGCGGTTTGAACCGCCCCAAAAGCCAGATACATGGTCAGGTAATAGAGAAGCAACTAGATTTTCAGATGCTTGCCTCCAGTTCGAAATATTATTCTTGGGAAGAGTTCAAGGTAAATTCAAGTAAATGTGAACTGCACATGGCTTTCATTGCAACAATAAGCTACTACTTTTTTCGTATTTTGTGCAATCAGGTTCAGAGGACTGCCTTTACCTTAACGTTTTCACGCATAACGTATGAAAAAACTTTCATCTTCAACATTGTAATGATTAATAGCTGTGAAAATGAGTATTGCAATTATAGATTCCTACTGATGGGTCTGGTAGAACAGATAAATTGATGCCGGTTATGGTCTACATTCATGGAGGTAAAACATAGTACCTTTCATACAATTTATTTGACATTTTAATGGCTGAAATGAAATTTAATTAATTAAATTTTCAGGAGGCTTCATGTCCGGATCTGCAAACTTTTATAAAGGAAAGTACTTCATGGATGAAAATGTTGTTCTCGTTACGTTAAATTACAGACTTGGGTCTTTCGGTATAACATCAATATATTTGATTTACGATAAAAATTATACTTGTCATTGCTGAATTGTCATTTTGTATGGCTCATTACACTGGTAATTTGTTTAACTTAAGGATTTTTGACCACGGGTGATACTGTTGTGAGAGGATGGCGGAGGTTAGACTAAATTGCTGTTACATAATGAAATTTTCCTTGCAGTAAGTTGATTTATTTCTGCAGTAAAAATAATCCTACATACTTTTTAGCATCTGTCCACTATCACATTCTATCCAAGGCTTCTGCAGGTACGCCTTTTCATATTCTATTTTATTTACTCTTTGTATTTTATTATACAAAAGTGACTTTATTTTTAGGCTTATTCCAAAGAGCAATTTCCCAGAGTGGGAATGCCGTACGAGTATACTCACTTACAGATGATAGGTTTGGGCAGGCAAAAGTCTTTGCCGAAAAGTTTAATTGTCCAACGGAGGACTCCTATGAAATGGTTGCTTGCTTGAAAAAAGTTGACGGCAGAGAAATTGCAGCTGCACATGAAAATGCGAGAGTAAACATCTAAAATAATTTAACTAGCCGAAAAACTTTTTGAGATCACTTTATTTTAAAACTAATTCATTCTACTCCAGGGAAATATCAGAGACCCGTATTCACTCTTCGCCCCCGTTATCGAAAGAGTTAAAGATGGAAATGAATTTTTGGCTGACAACCCTACAGATCTTCTAGCTCGCGGAGAGTATTCAAAAGTCCCTTGGTTAATAGGGGTAAACTCCGGGGAAGGTCTACTATACACGATTCGTACGCAAAATCCAAAAGTCTTTCGATATTCATTGCAAAAATCGTTTTTGCTTTACTAATTAAGATTTTGCAGATTAATTAAGACAAAGCAAATAAGAATGTATATTTAATTTCAGCTCTTTCCTACGACAGGGAAGTGATTAGTACTCTCGGGTATCCCGAGAATTGGAGAAAGTATTTGCCCACTCTAATAGGATTTGGCGATGAAGAAATAGTCGAGAAAAACGCGGAAAAGATACGCAGGGAGTACTTCAACACTCCTATAGGGGACGAGTCGAGCTTCCAGAATTTAACGAACATGTTTTCCGACAAATTATTCCTGCTCACTTCACACCGCGCCGCACGACTCCAATCCAAGCATTCTCCAGTTTACATGTACTACTTTAATTTCCAGACAAAATTCACTCTCGGAAAACTTTCAGCAGCAACCTCCGAAAAGTCTGTGGTGCGACCGGAAATTCAAATTGCGTCATATGTCGCCCGCAGTTGGCTAACTGAATATTTGCTCGGTTTTAGGAAGCCATTCTACGGTAAACACTTGACGAATAAGTGAAAATGCTAATACGCTATATTCCCTTTGATGATATAAATGGAATTTTTATGAAATGATTTTTTTGCAGGTTCGTATCACGGTAAGTAAATTACGAATGGCAGTACAGGGAACAATAATTTTCCTCTTGGCCACCTGCAAAATTAATGATATATGTCAATAAGAAGAGTGCAAAGTTTTTCACATCGATTTTTGGTCCAAAGGTGATGAGCTCCACTTGCTCTTTGACTTTAATCAAGTTATCGAGCCAAGAATAGGCTCGCCGGATTATAAACTGTCACAACAAATGGTTAAGGTCTGGACAGGATTCGCTTCACAGGATAGCGTGTAAGCCAGATTCATATAATTAACCTTTATCCTCACTTGTGAAAGTAGGTAAAAGATTATAGTCAAATGAGCTCAATGTCTAAAAGTACATAGGTACATATTAATTTTCGGGAATTTTTTTTAAAACAGAAATTCCACTGGAGTTGATGTCGCCCACTTTAAATGGAAACCAATTGACCCGGCGGACTCAGTTCCGAATTATCTTGAGATCACCCTGCCACTTAGAGTTGTCAAAGAGCCATTTGCAAAACGTCTCGACTTTTGGAAAGAGTTGCTTAATATTAATGAGGATTAGTGCTGCTGATAAGGACGCAAAAACATTAAAAATAGTGGCTATAACTTTTCATTCACAATTTTGCAAATTAGTAGATGTCAGATGTGAGCTTAACAATGTTACTAACAATGAAAGTATTAAGTTTGGATATAAAACAATTAAATTGAATATATTTTATAGATATACCTACCTATGCAGACTAGGTATGTAAAGCAACTGTAGATGTAGGTTATATAAGTAGGTACGCTGTTAGTTATCTTATGTCGTGTCTGGACTCTTAAACATGATTGATCACTGCAGTCCAGCTCCACTACATGGTTTTTGAATCTGTTCCTGATAGTTGAGTGACAGAAGCAAGGAGATTATGAAGCTTTGTTCCCGTTTTAGGAAGGAAAAAACATAATTGTGCAGCTGGATCAGGAAGGTGACCAGAAATCACCGGACAAATTTATGCGACTTTGCGTAGCCACATTATTTGCCAAGTATCTTATCTTTCAATCATAATTTAATGACTGTAATCACGCCCGAAAAGACTATTAGTATGCATGATCTGATGTCCTATTTACTCAGTGCTGACGATACTCAATTTCATGGTTTTTTTGTTAAACTGCAGAGTGAAATGTAAATAAATCAGTTTAGAGGCTGAATTATGCAAAAAAAATGAAGTCATTTCTTTAAAACGTAAACAGGAAGAAAGTGGAACACCTGTCCATGAAGTTATTGCCAGCAATTTTGCCAATGAGCAATCAATCACTGCATGAAGGTGATGTATAAACTCGTATCGCACACCTATCGCATCAATCATTTTCCACATTTTTTATAAATGCACAGCGTCTTTGAAATCAATTTGCACCTGCACTTAATCTAATTTTAAAATTAGAAAGATGGCAGAATGTTGAACTTGAATTACTACAGGTGCTTGACTGGCAAGGTGAATTATGTGCGTAGTTTCTTTTACAATATAATTATTATATAACAAATGAAAATTGACCAGTTCAAGATCAAAAGGGGTCATCCCAAGTCCCGCAGATATTTCTATGTTTAAAAATACCTTATGCTGGCTCGATCTAATTGTTCCGAGTAAAACTGCGAATTACTTTGTCATTTAGGTGACCTTGAGTTTTACCAAAGCTTCGAGAGGACAAGTGTCAATATTAAAATTATCGCCCTTTTCATTCAAAATGCCGTTCCATATCAAGTGATGAAGTGAATATTTATTCAGCCAGATTACGAACTCATCTTTCGATTATTTTCCTGGACAAACATGGATTTCCACATCATGATGTGACATGACAGGCGCATGATAAAATAATACTTCTTCAAAATTGTCACCTCGCCGCAGATGTTATTTTTACCCTTTTCCCGTTGTTTCTTATCATCGTCGTATGTCTGACTGTAGCTATTTCGTTGGATCCAGGTGCGAGCCGAAATTTAGTATTTAAGGCCTGGGCGCCGAGGCATTGGGCACAGTTTGCTTTTGTCAGCTTTTGTACGAAGACTACAATTCCAAACAGTTCATTTCAACATGAAGGTTCTTTTCCTTACCCTCCTCGTCGTTGCAGGCGCCTTCGGCAGAAGCGCAGTGCAGCAAGAAAAGCTCATGGCTGAAGGTCCAGCATGCCGTAAGTGTCACAAAGTCTTAAAAACTCGACATAGGTAATCAGACCGTAAAACTTGCTTGAACTAAATTGAGTCATTTTCCTAATTCCTTCAGCAATCGACGATCCTCTTCACGTCCCCGGTCCTGTTCCACTTAACGTCACCCTCGACCCTCTTGCCAACCTGAAGGAAGGAAGCGACCTCCAGTAAGTTGATACAACAAATTCTATTGACTCTCTTGCCACTACGAAAAAAGTCCATAACGTTAATCTGTAAATTTGAAATCGTAGTACCCTCGTTGCTGAAGGACTGTCTACTCTTCGCTACGAAATCGAAATCAACATCATCCTTCTTACCGCCTGGTTCGAAGTTGACATCCCAAAGGTCGATGGTAATGCTACCTACACCGCTGAGGGATACGTTGATGCCCGTCCCCTCCGTCACGAGACCGTCCCATCTGGCAACTTCACTGGTAATGGACTTGGAGTGGTTAAAGGCACCAACATCAAGGTCAGGGGTAACGCCAGCATCTTCCTTACCATCACTGGACGTGTCCAACTTTCCCGATTGGTACTGAGCGAAGTCAGCTTCGCCAGCATCACTCTTCACCTTGGAGCCAACTTCAGCATTGGAGGTGGTGCCATTGACTGGGAAGAGTTCAACCGCAACATCAAGCAGAACTTTGACCAAGACTGGGCTCAACATAACACCGCCATCGCTGACAAGATCCGCCTGGCAGCCAACAACTATCTCCGCGTAAGCTACATACATTTAATCTTAAATCGGTGCACGTTTATTCTATAACATTGAGGGAACTTGACTACAATTTATTTTTTCGTTTTACATAGAACTACACCCTCCAGGAGCTCATCGACCTCATCGGAGGAGGTGGCGGTGGTGGTGATGATGGAGAATGCTAAGCTGTAAACTTCTTTCTTTCTATAAAACTCTAATTTTCTACTCTTCTCTTTCGTCTTCTCCAAAATTCTCTTCTCGTTCAATCGGCCCTTTCCTATTCTATCTGTGATATCGATTCGGAAAAATAAACTATTCCTGCAAAATTAATTAGCAATGCTATAAAATTATACATTTTCATTTCATAATCCCATTATAAATTCCCCGGTACATGACATACAAAGGAAAGTGCTTCAGCATTGCCTACACTACTCAGTAAGCTTTTTGTGCATAACGGCATCATCGATTTCCGGACTGTCTCGAGTACATTTAGGTGTGACCAAAATATGAATTTTTGCAAATAATATTTTGGAATTTGCAATATTCGTCTGATTTTTAAAGAACTGGTTGATGCCTTACCTTACCTTCCTTACCTTCAAATAAAACAATTATGTAGATCCTCTACTTTGACTGTAACGACTTTCTACAATAATTTTACTTGAATTTCACTCTCATAAAGAGTAAATGAATTCCCAAGGTACGGACTCTGCTCCACAATGCAATGAAAATAGCAAAATAACTGGAAATGAGAATTTTTGTACATCACGCAATTTCAGTTTGTTTCTTTATTAAGTAACATATTTAATTTATTACACTGCACTGAATGACTTAAGGACACCGTAAGCTCCCATAGAGCCTCGAAAATGCGAAAATTATATATACATGCATCAGCAATCCACTCCAATTTTACATTCTAAGTCTCTACATACCTACACCAGCATAATTAGGCAAGCCCAACAGCCACCTTTTAAAATTTTAAAATCAATCTTCTTAATCCTACCTACAGCACGCGAATACATATATTCCTGGCATTGAAAGTGTATTGCACAGGCATGCGACTAAATTTACTTTAGAAGTAGTGCCAGGGCAAACATTTTTACTTTTTACATTATTGAAACCACCTTTCTCGCCCCTAACCTCAATACAATACTCGCTGATCTACATTTTGTTATACCGAGAAATACTTTATTTTTGGCAGAAAAATAAATGCGGACAGTGGTAACGATATTTCATCCAGCCTACAGGAATTTTTTTTATGCATGAGCGCAAATGCATTCAAGAATGTAGGTACCTTTTTAGCTTTTCTACACTTAACAATAAATTTATTTTCAAGGCCTGCACATGAACCCGTCCAGGTGAACCCTACCCACTTTGAACCTTTTTAGCAATGGTCATTTATAACAACTTTTCCCTAATTTGAAGAATTACAATGGTTTAAAATTGAAAGATACATTGTTTCAAAAGTGCATCAGTGTAAACAGTAGAGTGCGTGATTCGTGCTCAGTGTAGTCAGTAAATTGTCCTTTCGGGACAGAATAGTTTTTGGTGCATTTTACTCTATAAGACAGAGTCGTCACTAAAAACTATTTTTTAAAGTTTAATTTTTACTTTAGTAAATTACGTACATGAACGAGTCGTAGTACACATTAGTTGGAAACGCTTTTAGCAGCGAGCAACCTGATAGTTTCCAAAAATTTTGCGATCTCTTAACAAATCTTTTAGCCATTCAATTTCGGTGGCTAACACTATTGTAAAATGAAAGGGTACAATGTTATACGGAAATGGTAGTTATAATTTCAGATGAATAAAACCGTTTCCAATATTGCAGTAGTAAGGCAAGGGAAACATTTTCCTTATAGTAAAATTACTTAATAAATTTGAATTTAGAGTTAAGACATCAAGACACATGAAAAAATTTGAACACCTTCCGTAACGATTAAAAACGATCTGTATATTGCGAAATAGTTTATTACTGATAGAACTGTAGAATGCACTTTCGCGCGAACAAGACTTGACGCGCTAAACAGTGAAATGCGTCGTGAGTAAAGTCATAATTAATTTTTTATAGAATGTGAGACAGACAAACGCTTTTTAAGTATTTGCGCGAGAGATCATCAAGTAAAGTTGGAAAGTGTTCTACGAATTTATATTTTTCTACCAGTTTTGCATCTTGCATCTAGTATGTGAATAAACATGGATAAAAATTTACAGACTGTGAAGGTCAAGACAAGATTTTGATTTTCCGGATGAGCCACGAATCGACATGAGACGGTCAATAAGCCGCTGAGCTAATTTGAAAGATGAGGTAGCCGCACCCAAAGCTAGACCACGGCTGTTGCTGCGCTTCTTCCGCTGATGGTACATGTGAGCTGAAGAGGACGCAGAAGAACTTCCCTTCTTAGCAGAGGAGGAGGAAGAAGAGGAAGATTTTGAAATGGCAACAGAAGTGGAGGACGAACTGGACTCACCAGACTGGTGAGCCTCGACATACTTTTGATGGCGTAAGTGAACCTGTGTCATCAGCCCTTCGATGAGATTATCCATTCCTAAGTCAAGGGAAGCCGAGACCTCAATGAATTTGCAGCCGTGCAGAGTTGCGAGATATTTCCCTTCTGCGAATTCGAAAATTCGAGCGAATTAGTTCACAAAATTTTCCAAATGTGTTTATAGGTATTGTAAATAAACCCTTGACCCACTTTGTCATTATTTTCTTGTAGCCTTACCTTTTACTGTAACAGTCCGAGATCTTTCCAAGTCAGTTTTATTCCCAACAAGAATTACAATCCGTGGTCGGGCACCAGCCACAGGGCAGCTCAGCGGGTTTTCAGTGGCATTTGTTCGCGACAGCTTGCGTCGAACAGTCGACCGTTTTGTAGTCGGGTTCCCACGATTCTTCAGTGTTGATGTCGCTCAGCACTTCCTTCGCAAATTGGAAACTCTCCCGATCCGTGATGGAGTAGAGAATGAGCACAGCATCGAATTTGTAAAGGTGGCTGACCTGTTGCAATTAAAGGAGTGGCATGAGCATCTTTCATATGCATATGTGAAAATTTAAAACTCCAACCATAAAGTATCTATACCCTTACAGCAGAACTTTGCTGGTGGAAAATTCGCAAAGAAAAGTCGTACTGGGTCTTCAAGTCAGATTTTGGCTTGTATAAAATCGAACTTCCTCCGTTGCACAAGTCCTCTGCTGGAACCAAAAAAGGATCAAATGTCAAATAAAAAGTACTTCTAGGTCTCCCGCCTACATGATAAAAAACATTCTGTTGAATTCTCCACACAGAATGCATAGCCTTTTTCCCCAATTAATTCTTTTTTTATCTTCCAAGTTAGTATTTTTACGAGTTGCTAACAGAACCACGAAATAGGCGTTTTGTCAGAGAAAAGTTGTCCCACATGTGTTTCTTTCCAGATTGGAAAACAAATTGCAACTTTTCGACTTCATCAAGAAGTGGCAAGCACCAGCCACCAGTCATACTGAAGTAGGTCCATAGTACTTGCATCGCACCACACACACAAGAAGACACGCACTTTCTCCCAAATTTTTTTTTTGCACATTGCCGTGTGTGACATGTCGTAGAAAATTGCCAAACAGTGAAGTAGAGAAAACAGTTCACAAGAGGGGAATGGAAGAGCGGGATGTGGATGTAATCTCATTTCATACATTCTTAAGCAGCAGCACGTGCAAATGGTTAGCTGGTGAGCTACATTTTCTTTCCAAACTCTGTAAGTTCTCTCCCGAGCCTGTGTTCTTCTAAGCAGAAGACATGGAAAGAAGACAGAGCAAAGAGACAAAAAGCCAGAAAATGGGTAAAGTAGTCCTCCGGGATTAGCAGACACAATTTTCTAGCTAGACGATCAAACAGTGGGCGATCCACAAATATCTGGTTTATGCATAGGTAATACTAATACATAAATTGTATGAAAAAAACCGGAGCCATTTCATTCCAATAGAGGACTGTGTGTTTGTGGAGCGCACGAGGGTATTTTTTTTGGAAAGCTGACTCGAATTAAGTCCATTGAGACCGACTGCAACAGTATCAATTTTCGGGGGAGTATCGCTAATAGCCAAACATTTCCAATTTTCTTCTGTCCACAAGTCCAGATTTTTTTTTTGCTTTGATAAATGATTTATTAAAGGAGCAGTGGAAGAAATGGAGCAGCGATAACGTAAAACAAATAACTTTCCCCAAGTTCTTAATTATAAGTTTATCGGAAGTAAAGCAATTTATTTTCTGCTAAATATACTCCTCCTCCACAGATATAATTTTATGTAACCCAGTTTTGGAAATATTGTTTCCAAATATTTACTCAAACTTACTCCTATATCACAATCTTGAATAATTTTATCTACTCAAGTTATAGTCCCATTTTGTTGTTGGAATGCTTCAGCCAAAATTATATTTGCGAAGAAATTCAGTGTAGATCATAGTCCAGGGACGACCATAGCTTAAAAACAAGATTTTATGCATAAAGTTACTAGCTACCTATACAAAACGGAACTTAATAAGTCTGTGCTTGTCATCTAATTTAAACAGACCTCGTGAAGACCTTTGCCGTGATTAGGGAAGACTGGAGGCATTGTTTTCCAGTGTGGGTTTATCAAAATCTAACACAAATAGGAAAATACCGCACTCCAAGGTTTCATAAACCTTCGGCTTCTCCATCATGTAAGAAAAACTATTTCCGAGAACAGTTCTCATCAAACACATTCTT